>PVJL010008070.1:0-70542 GCA_004026885.1 Lyroderma lyra
GGAAGGAAGGAAGGAAGAAGAGGAAGAAGGGAGGAGAGGAGGAGGGAAGAATCAAACGTCAACAGGAGGAGCAGTTTGTCCTGAATGTTCCTCACCCCCGGGGGCTAAAGACTTCCTGATTCTTTGGGAGGGGGTGGTCGCTCCACCTGTGTGGGGCAGGAGCCACATGGGAAAGTCCCGTATCATCCTCCCAACACCATGGTGAACTCAAAGTTCTCTAAAAAAACTGTCTTTAACAATAAAGATTAAAAAAATTACTCCACGCACATGGATTACGAGTCCATATTAAGTCTGACCTAGGTTAAACCTACCATGAACTACATACGCTTCTCCTTTGGGGTGTGCATAAAGGCACTCACGTGTATTCTTGACTGGATGAGACTTCCATTATGACTAGGTATTAATGAGAACGGATCCTCTGCTTACAAACAGCAGGGGGGCCATCTTCTAAAGGCCATGGGGTCGGGGTCTTGAAAGCAGTGACCAAAAAAAAAAAAAAAAAAAAAAAAAAAAAAAAAAAAAAAAAAAAAAAAAAAAAAAAAAAAAAAAAAAAAAAAAAAAAAAAAGGAAAGAAAAAGAAAAAGAAAGGAAAATACATTGAATCCAGAGGTGGAATTACCAAAAAGCTTCAGCTTCCAGCCCCCTCACTTGAACAGGCCACTAACCACGTGATCCCACGGTAAGATGTTATGAATGTATTTGTACACATACATATATTAATACAAAATTTAGTTAGTTTAATCTATTTCATTCCTTCCTGAATGCCTCCATTACATGGTCCCTCTTACTGGGATAATTTGGAGTTGCCACAGCTGTTTTGAAAATTGAGTGCAAGTTTGGTTGGGTATATATTTAATGTATTTAATGTAATATATTTCTGTGGGTTCATAGTAATCTCCATCTCCATCAGTGGGAGGGTTTCTAGGACCACTTCTATTACTTCCTGTACTGATTCTCCTGTGTGTTAACATACTACTATGTGAATATTTCCCAAGTGCTAACTACCAGAAATAAGTGATGAGTAGGAAAGAAAGAAAATTTGAAAGGTAATACATGCACAGGGCTTCTAATTATCAGAGATGCAAAATTACTAACAAAGAATTCAGTTCTCATTAACACCTCATCAAAACAAAAGTTTCACACTGTCAAGAATGTATTTAATAATGCATCACATGCAAGTATATATGTATAACACATTTTTATGGACATCACATGAAATAGAATAAAATCTTGTGTTTGAGGTCACAAATCTATAACAAGATTGTAAACTACAAGTACATCTGCGTGTGAAATCATGTTTATGTACCCTCAATAACAATAAAAAGTTTTAAGCAATCATGATAGATTAAATTATCCTTTTATTCTGGATATAGAAATAATATAGAATCACTGTCATATAAAATGCAGCTGAAATAGTTTACAATGAAATATTATAAAGTTGTACTAGAGAATTAATTAATAAAAATGTTAGTTTTTTTTTTAATTTTTGTGATGTTTGTGGTATGTCTCAGCTTTGGAAAATCTTAAATTTGTTTTATTTCTTCTCTCATCTTAAAGAAACATATACTTCTTAACCTAATTTTATATTTATAAATTCAATTTTTTAAAAAGAGAGCTCACCAACATGTATAAGCTTTAACATTTTAAAAATCTGGGTAAACCTCTGCTTGAGCCTTTAAACGACAGATGACACAGTCTCTTTCTGCTTATCTAAACCTCGAACACCCCCTCCTTCCCCTGGCCCAGTTCTACTCAGCCGGGACTGTGTTGTAGGCAGGGCTACACGAAGACAACTCAGAAAGGCCAAAAAATTTTCCCGAGTAAAGTTTAGGAAAAAGACATAAAAAGGAATGAGATGGGAGTAAAGAACAAACATACCTTAATGTGTGCCAAATATGAATTCTATCAATGACTGTGTTGTTTCTCATTTTCTATTTATCCCAATATCCCGTGATGAAATTCTGAATCTATTCTTTTCCATAAAAGTGGCCTTACAGACCCCATGTGTATATGCACATTGATCTTTATTCAGAGCTACATTTTCTACAGAAGGTATACAAAATAGGTGTTCTGGATGTTTTCCCGTAGAAATTCAACCATTATGCATAACTTGACTTTTTATAGGGAAGTGAATTCTGACCTGCAAACAGATTAACAAAAAGACTTTTTGAAACAAAACTCTTTTCCTTAATCAAAAGCTGAAGTGACTTACTTTGTTTCTTGCCTCTTTTCTTTGCACCTCAATTTTCTTGTCAGTAGTACAGAAACAACAATCCAACTTGTCTTCCAGGGAGACGATGAGAAATTAATGGGATAATTAAGACATAAAATCTAAGACCTGGTGGTGTTTTCTAATAAGAGTGTCAAGGCCACAAATGTGTACATGTAAAATCTTAGGAAGAACAAACAATGGTTTGGTTAATGGTATACCGGTCACTGAACCTTGGGATTTGGGTTTTAGTTCTGGCTCTCTCTTTCACTATCTTTGAGTATCTGGAGGTTGGGGAAAATCAACTTCTCCAATCCATGAGAAAAGAATCATAATAATGAAAATTCAGACCACTTAGTGTCTAACATCCATTCTGGTTGTCACAATCTCTTATTTTGTGAACAACATGACCAGAAAATACTCATTTAAGAATCATGTTCAAGTGAAGTACTGTTTTTACCAATCCCAAAGTTAAAAAAAAGTAAATACCTGTGACATATCAGACTGCTTAAACCCACATGTCTCCTGGGAACAAGAATTTCATATTTATAGGGAAATCACTCAAAGGTCCATCTTTAAAAGTTTGAGAATTTTTGAAAAACCAAAATTCCACTTCAGATGTCAGCTACTGTATGACTCATGACATCAATGATTGATGAAAAGAAGTAAATAATTATAACCACAAACTAAATATTTAGCAATATCTTTTTCATTGATATTATCTACTTCATAGAAGTCAAGATTAAGAAAGCTTACAGTTTGTTGTAAACTTGCTGCATTTAAAAATTCAAATAAATATGCTAACTTTTACTGGAAAATTAAGCCTCATACAATAAGAAAAGACACTGCAATTAAATTTTTAAAATGTCTTAAAGAACGCTCATACTTCTGAGGCATGAACACTTGAATTTGGAGTATAATTATTTATTGCTATCTGAATGACAATTTCATTCTCAGCCAAGGCAAGGAAAATTATAAATATCCATGCAGTATGTATGTCATAAATGTAACTACTATTTACTTTAAATCATTTCATTTCCTTTTATGTTTTTTACAGCAGCTGTTGCCATTGCTACATGTTTATACCAATCAATCAACCCCTTGGTCCAACATTTGCAACAAAATCCAGAAACGACAAGCTACAATGTATCAATCTACTCATCTTGGCAGCAATGAAGTGAAATAAAATGAAAAGCATTTTATACTAAGGGGTCAAAGTTCCATCTACATTTACATTTATATTTAATTGTATTAAACTCAATACGGCTGAAGTTTTAGGATGAATTAGGGGCAAAGTTTTCTAAAGTCTTGGCCTGAGGAACAATTAAAATCCACATGATTTCAAACAGGCATAAAAACTGCAGTCCCATTATGCTTTGCCTGTAAAGAAACTCTTCCAATTGCATTTCAGCTAAATTTTGAAAGCAGGGTTTATGCGAACATTCTTGTGAGAACTTTAACACCTGCACCTAAGCAAGGTACAGTATATGATGTTGTGGTTCCTTCTCTGGATCACAGGAGAAGCTTTTGGAGGAATCTTAGTGATCGACTTCCAGAATTTATAGATAGATAATGAGAGGGAGAGAGACAGAGAATCTCAATAAAAATGATAGATATTCAACTATTATTTTGAAAGTCAAAATAATAATTATAATTTTCTAATCAAAACATTTTAACATCATGTTCTTCTCTTTAGAGAAGGAACTGGGCAAATATCTATTTAGTTATACAAATCTTGTCTTCTGTTTTTATATTTCATTTGTCATGACATGGAATGCAGGAGTAGGAAGACAAATTTTGTCTTGGGCGTAAGACCCATAGTCTGCATTTATTTTGGGGAGACCTGTGTACAGGTGGAGATTTCTGTCTCCATTTACTCTGCACACACACTCTTCCTGGTACTGCTAAATAGGCCTCACTGACTTATGGACCATAAATATATAAGAATCCTGTATCCGTAAAAGAAAGGATTTCTCTTCTTCATGAAGAAGATCAATTAATTCTAATTAATACTAACACAGTAAAATTCATAGTTCAAATTTATAATTGTCACGACCACTCAAATATTCAGTTGATCCCTGAACTACACGGGTGTTATGGGCATCGACCCTGTGCAGTAGAAAATCCACGCATAACTTTTGACTCCCACGAAATTTAATAGTCTACTGTTGAATGGAAGCCTTACTATTATAATAACATAAACAGTCAAATAACACATATTATGTATGTTACATGTATTATATACTGTATTTTTATAATAAAGTAAGATAGAGAAATGAAAATGTCATTAAGGACATCCTAAGAAAGAGAAAATACATTTATATATTTATTGAAAAAAACCTGTTCTTAAAAACCTACACAGTTCAAACCATGTTGTTCAAGGGTCAACTGTCATCTCCAGGAGGGCGGGAATATCGCCTATCCTATTCACTACTCACGTCTGGCACTCAACCGTCTTTTATCAAATGTTGTTGAATAAGCATATGGATGGAGTTTTAATTAAGAGATATACTGACATTTTCCTACCAGATAAACTTTATAAATAACTGTCTAAAGTGGTAAACATGTTTGTACCTATGCATTCATGACTTAAAAACATATAATAAAATGAAATGTGAGATACGAGATATGGGATGGAGGAATAGGGAAGACAAATTTTGTCTTGGGCGTAAGACCCATAGTCTGCATTTATTTTGGGAGACCTGTGTACAGGTGGAGATTTCTGTCCCCATTTACTCTGCACACAAACTATGCATTTAATACAAAGCAGTCACTAATTGTTAGTTTCTCTTTCCACATGACACTGCCTTTAATTTTAAAATCACCAAGTATATATACAGCTCCCATTAAATGAAAGCATCTCACACACTTTACGTTTCATGAAGGCCTCAGCAATATGCATTTTGAGTTTTTATTTTGTTTTGTTTCCACAGTAGCTGGCACATAGAAGATGTGTAATAAATATTTGTCAAAGAAATGAATAAAATGTGAATGAATGAATGAATATCCCAAATGATCTATCCATCAATGGAAAACATTATCAAAAAGTAATTTATATTTGTATATTTTACAATCTTCTGATATGCTATTAAAGATCCCTCTAAGGAAAACCATATGCTTCGCATTACCAGTGCAGAATAAAATACATAATTTACGAATAACTAAAAAGTAGAATTTTATTACATATAGAATTACTTTTTTTAAAAAATATTCCATGGCAACAACCACAAAACTGCCATATATATAAATCCAGAAGCTATCCAGTCAGTTAAATATTCTTATGACAACAAGGATTACTGTTTCCAGACCCAGTAAGAACTCTGAAAATATAGGAGGGCTGTCCAAAAAGTATCCAGCCGTTACCTTGACAATGGCTGGATATTTTTCTGGACAGCCCTCGTATATCTAATGTGAGAGGTGGGTTGATATTCTCCACTAAGTGAGTGAAGAGGGATGAAGAGAAATACCCAGCTAAAAATAAATAAACAAATAATGTCATATTTAGTTACAGCTTAGCAAACATGAAGAACAATGAAACTACGTTCATACTTCATTTGCTATGAATTATTCAAATCAAAGAACCTATAAAGTATGGAGTCTGAGAAGGGTATGAGCCAATATCAATAGCAAAACCTTCTGCACAGACATCTCACATGGATCTTTCTGGTACAGCAGTGGCCGGGGACCCGCACAGAGGCCTAGAGAGATGGGAAGGAAAGAAATTCCAGTGTAAGGCATGCCTTCCCATGGATGATGTGCTCTTCGTACAGATGAGAATAAACTCAAATTCATTTAACCCATTTTCTTCACAGTAATTTCCATCCCTTTCTTTCCTTTGAGTAAGGATTTTAGGGAATTCTGTCTTTAACAAAATGAAAAACTTCTTCATTCCCATAACTTTAAACATCTCTAAGGTGTTCTCACTCTGCAAACTCAAGATTAATTCCCGACATCATGTGTGGTTTTTGTTTATTTGTTTGTTTTTCAAATCAATGGTTTTATTTCTGTAAAAAGAAACTTCATGTCCTGAAAAAAAGAACAGGTCACAGGCACAAAAACTCTAATTCCAATCTTCCGGAAGGCTCACGTGTGCTCCTGCCTGTCCCCACCTACTGGCACCTGGCTGTCTTTGTCAGCAGCTGAGAGCTTCTCACACGCGGGAGGATAGGCCTTGCGCCCAGGGTTTAGCAAAGCATAATCGTACTCTGTGTCCTTATCAGACCAGCCACAGCTTTCAGTGCAAGGGTCACTCTGCCCACTGGCTTGATAATCAGCTCTAGCAGCCTAGGAAATGAGTTAAGCTTTTCAGTCACAACACCCCCTGTAACAAACGTGTGGAGCACTGCATGACGTCTTCAACCAGTTGGTTTTCCTGTCATTTGAATAAAAGTAAAAATAGAAAACAAAGATGGAGAGGAGAAGCTGAAAACCTGCGAAGAGAAAGCAAGGTACAGAAAAATTGGCTCCAGGACGCCCGAGGGGGGTGGGGTATGATGGGCTGATACTGCCATCTAGTGGCTGCATGATACTTAGGGAAAATACTAAATTCATCTCCAAGCGGAGTGATGTTATTTCTTTAGTTCTAGAGGAAAAGAGCATACTTCTAAAAATGAGCCGGAACCGTGATGAAAAGAAATGTTTTTGCCTTAGTAAATGGCTTTCACTTGTTTGGTAAAGTGGGGACGGATAGAGAAAGCCTTAGAGAACTGCCTGGCTGCCTCAACAAATGTATTCTCGCCTTTTTTATTTGAGACTTCAATAGATGTCTTCCTCTCTTCAAACACAGGCATCTCCTCACCCTCACCCTGGGGTTGCCAAATTTAGAAAAAAATGACCCTAGTTAAATTTAAATTTTAGACAAACAACTAGTAAATATTTTAGTATAAGTATGTCCTATGCACTATTTGGGACGCATTTATACTAAAAAAAAAAAATTGTCCTTTATCTGAAATTAAAATTTAAGTAGTCATCTTGTAGTTTATCTGAGAGTCCTACATCACCTCCAAATAACAGCAATATTTAGCCAAAACTTTTAGATAAAAAGTTTCTGTTAGGTCTGACCTGAATGTGGTTGTCAATGAGAAAAATATATTACTCATCTTTGCTACCGCAACTATTATTGCAAGCATTGATATGATAAATGCTAGATAGAGAATAATTAATAATAAAGGTAATATCTTAGGCATCCAATTAAATTAAGTCTGTATTGATCTTTCATACCGAAGTCCCATTTATTCTGTGACATGTCTCTGAGCTAAATGCTGGTGGGAAGCAGACAAGATCTGGCCATTACAATGCACTCCAAACTAATATCTACACAGTGATTAGAAACCCGTATAAATCTGTTAACGTGACCATAGTGCTATCAGCTCAGAGCTTTGTTAGGTGAACAAAGAATTATGAAATGTGGATAAAAAGGAGTCTGCCTCTGAAAGACTTTCCACTTCCCAGGAAAACAAGAACATAAAAGAAGACCTATGTGTCTTAGCAGCTTTATTTATTATCTTTAACACACTTGACCACTTCAGAGATCAAATTTTGCTTTTTAGATTTTGACTTTTGATGGGAACATCCCTGTCATTTCACTTTGCTAAAAGACAAGGTGAAAACATCCCACTGAACAAGGATAGCTTGTCAATTGCTACAAAGATGCTGTGAATTGAATGATCTTGTGTATTTAAGGACAAACTATTTTCAATTGATGGAGGTCAAATTTTCCAAAATTTACTGCAAACATATTTTGGATATTATACAAGTGTGGCCATTTTTCAGCTTGTGTTGGTCATCAGTAATAACAGGAGGACTCCCTAAAATGGGATACAATAATCTTATTTGGTGTTGAAATAGTCACAGACCCAAAGAGTAGTTCCGAGTCAATGATCAACACTATTTGCTGCCCTTTGGCTGCTTTCTGTAATTTACTTAAAGCTGCCAGAGACTTCTACTTGCTTCCTTGACTTTTTTAAAATTACTTCATCTAGGAACTGAGATAGAAAATGTGAATTGCTCTGTCCCCAGTCCTCACACACCTGCTACACAATGACACCGTATCAATGTCTTTTCTTTGTTCATTAACACTAGACAAATAACCAACTTGCTGTGACTTAATTTTGTTCATCAGAGTGCGATGAAATCTGAACTGCCTTATCTAAATAAAAGAGCCTAGTTATACTAAGCAAATAATTATGAAATTCCTGGAGTAGACTGCATTCATTAGGATTTAAATTCTTCCAATTACTATAAGATACTTTGGCCTCAAATTGAGCACATGTAGAAGGGCTACCCCTAGGAAAGGGAGGATGTAATACATTATACATATAAGGATATTCTATACAGTTTTACTTTGCTTAACATAACAGGTGTAGTCCTCCATAGGCTATCAATTTAGTTCATTTTAATATTGATTTAAAATATAAATTAGGAACTATTTTTTTTCTCTTCTTTCTTCAGTTGTCAGTGATTGCCAACACATACTCTTACTCTTAGGCCCTTTACTTTTGGTCAAGTAGTTAGTAAAAAAGAAGCAAAAAGTTGACAATGCACTGTAGAATTGTACGCCTGAAAGCTATGTAATCCTTGCTAACAGATGTCACCCCAATAAAAAAAAAGAAGCAAAGAATATAAAACAGTATTAGAGAAAAATATGTTTATAGTAATCCTTTCTCTGATAAGAATTTTCCCCTTTAAACATCAATTTGTGTACTTGGGATTTTTCTCTAATACCTATATATTTCATCAACTAAATTATTTTCAGGTTATGGAAGCTACCATAATTTTATTGAGATAACAGAATCATTTTATAAGTAGAAAAATTTATAAAATAAAAAAATATAAGATTTGCCCTATTAATCTCACAGAACTTGTGTCAAATTAGATAGCATTATAGAAAATAATACATTGTTGCAAGATGGTGTTTATGGGTTCCTTATGTTCCTCACAAGATATACATATTTTGTGAACAGAGTTTTTGATAGATTTTATTCCAGACTATCTTTTCAAAAATATCTTTTCAAGACATCCTTTTCAAGTGTTACAAATAGCCTTGGAAGATAGAAATATAATAGTATAAACCTCATGGGCAGAGTTCAGACTTGTTTGCTGCCCAACAAAAGACGATAATAAAACATAGTGAGATCTTTCTCTGTGCAAAGGTTGGGCAGGGTTGCCTGAAACCCTTTCAAAGACTGGGATTTCTCAGCTGTGACACAAACACATTGCACACACAGCATCTACCTGGGTTCCTCTCCAAGTACACCCTGGGAGGAAATCCAATGCAAACATGAAGCTTACTGTCTGGTTTGCCATGAAAAATCAAGTGTTTTGACTCTGACCCAGGAATGTCATGTCTTTCTAGCATTCATGGATCTATGACAGCATAACTCTTTAGCTCTTAAGGAGGCTAATATCTCAGACCATCAGTGTTCTTAACATAAAGAAAATGATACTAACTTTTGTGAGTTATCTGAAGGTCTTTACAATTCTGAGATAGTATTATTCTTACATGGAAGAATTATCTTACAAACTGATAATGTGTCTGTGTGTGTATTTGGGGTCTAGGTATATTGTGGGTTAAGCAAAATAGCTGAGTCAGCATCTCCTAAAGTAATTTGGCTGATGTGAAGAACATCGTAACATGACTAAGTTCAGCTAGTGCCTTGACATATCCGTCCCACCATATCTGCTGCATTTATAAGACTCCAGGGTGGGAGATGTAGAAGTGGAGAATGCAGATTGTGGAGTCAGATGGCCCTATCCCAATTCTACCACTTGCTGGCTATGTGATCTCTGCCAAGTTACTTAACCTTTCTTTGTGGTTAGTAATATATACCTCAGAAGGTTGTTGATAAAAACCAGGTTGTCAGAATTTTATTGAGTCAAGCAAATCAAATAATTCAGTTCTGTCTGATTTGAATCACAAAGATTTGAGGCATCCTACATGGTGGATAAATCTGACTTAATGGATTAAATTTATAAAATCCAAGTTTTTATTTCATTTCATTTTATTTATTTATTTATTTATTTATTTATTTATTTATTTATTTTGCTTTTTGGTATGTGAGTAGCTCCCTGGCTGGGAATTGAACCCAGGCCGCAGCACTGACAGTGCCAGCGCCGAAGCCTTAAGCCACTACACCATCAGGGAACTCCCTGAAATCCAATTTTTTTACTATTGCTTTCTTTAATATCTCCTTCATGAATTAGCACTTCCCTTCACCAGCATTAATTAATGTATCAATGCCTCATCAAATATCTCTATAATCAACATAGCGAAATCAAAAATGAAATTCCTAAATAATCCTTAGCAAGTATCTCCTTACCTATGTGATGCAACATTTAAGTTTCTGACTACCTTTATTAAGTATTGAATCTACACAAATTTTTTTCAGATGAGAATTTGTTGGCATTTATTGTAATACATATTGCTTCTTCTGCCAAAATCTGAAAGTTACATTTGTAAGAAAACTCAAATTTACCCGATTCCTTACCAAAGCAATAATCATAATAGGGGAAAATAGAATTTTAGACACTATTTTGCTGTAATCAGGATTTTGGACTCACAATATCAAACTTATTTTTCCTGTGGAAAAGTTAATATTAAAAGTAGTTTTTATGGTTGAAAGCTATTTTCATTGCATCATAAATTCTTGACTAAAGCTGGAAATAAGTGACTAAGTTTTGGTTTGCCTTTCAACACACATATGTGAGAGTCTCATAAACTTTGTATACATTCTCATAATACAGAAAGAACAAATTTGAAATAAGATGTTTTAGAAAAGAAATAATAAAATAGCAATAAATCATAATATGGTTTAATACTACCATCAGTAAAGAAAAATGTACTATGATAACCCAATAGCCATAATTCACAAACTCAAAAAAGTGACTGAGTGCAACATACGAGACTTGACAATTAAGTTCATGAACTCATCTTAGAAAAAGGGCTACATACCTCATTGTTGAATATCACTGTGGTCACCTTTGAAGTACTCACCTTGGGAAGCTATGCACCGATGTTAGCTCCTGGTTCATACTTCAAAGCAATTTTGGAACTCTTTTTCTGGAATGGCCATTAGAGCTGTTATTATATGAACCTTGATGTCCTGGATGTCATTAAAATGTCTCCCTTTTAATATTGTCTTTATTGGGTAAAGAAAAGTCATCACTGGGGCCATATCAGGTGAGTAGAGAGGGTGTACCAAAACAGTTATTTGTGCACTGGCTATAAACTCTCACAGACAGTGCTGTGTGAGCTAGTGCATTGTCGTGATGCAAGAGCCATGAGTTGTTCGTAAAAAGTTCAGGTCATTTTCATCTAACTTTTTCATTCAGCCTTTGCAGCACTTCCAAAAGTAAACTTGGTTGACTGTTTGTCCACTTGTTACAAATTTATAATGAACAATCCCTTTGATATCAAAAAAGGTTAGCAACATCATTTGACTCTTGATATTTGGACTGATGGAACAATTTTGGTCCTGGAGATTTGGCTGATTTCCATTGTGCACTTTGATGCTTTGTTTCAGGGTCATATTGGTACACCCACGTTTCATCCCCAATGATAACACAGCCCAAAACATTGTCTTGCCTCTCCAAAAGGTCTTGGCAAACTTCAACTCTCCTTTGCTTTTGTTCATCGGTGAGCTCCTTCAGGACCATTTTTGCACACCACTTTCTCATGTGAAGATTTTCAGTTAATATTTTTCTAACACTTTTCCTATTGATTTTTCCTTGGTCTGCTATGCTTCTCACAGTCAGTTGATGATGTTCATGCACATTTGATGAATTTTTGCAGTTTTCATCATTTATGCTCATTACTGCTCACTTGACTTCTCTTCATCAATGACTTTTCCTCTCTCCTCAAAAAAAAACATTTACTTCATTTGTACACTGCTGTTTTCTTCATGGCATGATCCCCATAAACTTGAACTAACATATTTAACAAGAAATTTAATGTTTATTTGTTTCTCTAATTCAAGCTCTGACATTCTCGTGACAGCACACAACAGGAACAAAGGCCACTCAGCAAGATATCACACACGTTGACATAAAACCAGCTGTGAAACACAGATATACCCAGGCAATGAAACCACAGAGTTGTTCGTACAGTGCTGCCAACAAAAGTGCATGATGACAAGTTTGCGAACTTGTCAGACATCGTAAATGCTCTTTTTTTCTTTAAGATGACTACTATTTTCCTAATATCCTTCAAGGTCACTTCAGTTTCCCTGTACAGGAGCCATTGCACTATTTAAGTTTGTGTTTCTTTGTCTTTCTAAAGATAGTTAAATGAGGATGAGTCAGTGACACTCTCTATACCCCAAGAAAAACCCAACTTATTTTTTTATAAATGATAAAAAATTATAAGAAGTTATCAGGAAAGACTTTCACTGAAGCATTTTAGTTTATTAATCAAGAAAACTGTATAAATTTTATCTATTATTCTTCTCTTATCCTCCCTTTTTCTTCTTTATACCTCTAATCTCATACTTAACAATTTCCTAAAGAACTTACATCTGATAGGTGGTAAATGAATTGTTATGTCTGCCTAGTTTTGTCAGGAAATCAGCAGCCTAAGAAGACATTTCAGGAATATACAATGACGAAAAGTGGTCAGAATTCCAGATATGGTCCTACAATACCTGAAATGGTATCTGTTGCTGTTATGTGACATCCTCAATTCAATGGGCTCACCAGGCTGAAATAGACAGAGATAAGGACCTTGTATTGTCCTCCACTCTCCTGCAACTCAGGATTCAGCAGAAACTTTAGGTTTTGAGGTTATGTGTGTATGTATGTGTGTGTGTGTGTGTGTGTGTGTGTGTGTGTGTGTTTCCCCAAACTCTATTAACAAACGGTAAGGACAAAGTGATAAGAATTGTGCACAAACAGGTGTGGAATCCAAGAGCCTTGAGTCAGGGATATGAAGGGTCTATTCTGAGAAGTGGATCCTGAGCCCATGGCCACTGCTCACTTACTTTGTGTGTTCTGGCACACAGCACATAAATTTAATGTGTGCAGCCTTCTTACACCCAGCAGTGCATCTAAGAGAAAAACAAGTCAGCCATTACTGCAAAAATTCTATTGACAAATGAAGCATTTCAAACTTTTGCTCTTAAACTGCCCTTCAGATCAGAATCTTGAAAATCTTTGCCCTTCTCAATTCCTAGGGAGAGAGACTGAGGCATGGAGAGGTTAAATGAGTTGCCCAAGGTCACCCACGAAGTCAGTGAATTAACTAGAAATAGTACCCAGGACTCCTGCCTCCTATACCACAGCTTCAACCACTGGACCATGTTTCCTGGCAGCAACGAGGCATTAAACCACAGCGGTTTGCCAACAACATCAAATAGCATTTTGCCAGTGTAATTTACTTCTTTTGGAATTAAATAATAATACCATTTTACCTTAATCTATCACCTTTCCTCCCAGAGGAGCCTAAAGTGCTAAGTGCTTTAGTTATGAGTTTTAGCAGCTTACATATAATTCACTTCACACACCATTAAAATGCAGCTGTCCTTGGAGTCAATGTTGCAGCTGTTAAACATAAGTATCCCAACTGTGAAACATTTATTGATCACCAATGATGTGCTAAATGTTAGAGAGAATGCAAAATTTAAATTTAGGGAGTTCATAGGGACTAAGAAATAGAGGAAAACGACTTAAAATATTGATATCATAGAAATCAGACTATTGCTGAAACACACTTCCATTTCTAGTGAACATAATTTTCAAGGAGTCTGAAAAATTCCCTTTGGTTGTAAAAAGGACCCTTAGATAAATGTTCCAAAAATGTGAAGGCCGTAGTTTAGACTACAGACAAAGCTGTTTCAGACTCATTCCAAGGTATTTCACTAATGTTTACCTGATTCCTTACTTTCATTTCTCATTCTTCCTTGTGTGCTCAGGAACTTGCTATGATGAATTTTAAATAGTCAAGTCCAATAGTTTAATATAACTTGATCTGATTTTTTTGATGGAGAACCATTATATAACTAGAAGCATTTCCTCCTGGCGGTAGGGGAGAATTGATCCAGAAGAGAAACAAAGGACACTTGAGCATACAGTAAATAATGGCATGGTTAATGGAAAAATAATACTTTTATGGTAAGTGGCTAAAATAGAATAAGTTATTTTTTTTATCACAGCTTCTACATCACACATTTTAAAATATTATGTGCTAGAAACTCCATGTACCTAGTAAATATGCAATAGAAATTATGAAAGGAATTAATCAGGGTTATTTTGGGGTTTTTTTTTCCACAACCATATAAAAAGTTAAGAGAAATAAAGGAGAGTACAAAGGAAAGAAAATTCCATATGGAGAAGTGAGTTTCTATTTTATCTGTCCAGTATTTTATGGGTTGAAAGCATACTTTAGTTGTTCAGACGTCATTTTTGTACTACTTTGTGCCAAATGATTGCTTTGAAAAATGAACAAGTAGATCTGGTCTTCAGAGAGGAAAAAACACAGAAACATGGTTAAAGAACCTATTTGATGTGCTGTGGATGTGAACCAACAAACGTATCACATTGTCCAAAAACATGAGGCTTGGGAATAAGAGTGAGACGCTCTGTCTTCCCCTACTCTACTTAGTACTATCAAAACAGAGCAAAGGAAAACAAAAAACTCTTCTTTATAGTGTTATCTATTGATTCTCAAGTTCTTGATCACTGACACTTAAGGAAGTTTTATATACGTAGTTGATGAATTGTCCCTGGAGGAAGGTAATCTGAAAGAGCCAAAGACTGGCTAAAGAAAATCGAGTTTCTTAATTTTTTGAGGAACCTCCATACTGTTCTCCATAGCAGTTGTACCAGTTTGCATTCACACCAGTGAGGGTTCCTTTTTCTCCACAGTCTCTCCAGCACTTGTTCTTCCTTGTCTTGTGGATTATAGCCATTCTAACAGGTGTGAGGTGATATCTCATTTGGTTTTGATTTGCATTTGCCTGATTAGCTAATGAGGATGACCATTTTTTCATATGTCTGCTGGCCATTTGTATGTCTTCCTGGGAGAAGTGTCTGTTCAAGTCCTCAGCCCATTTTTTAATTGGGTTGTTTGTTTTTTTATTGTTGAGTTGTACATGTTTTTTTATATATATTTTAGATATTAGCCCCTTATCAGAGGCATTGTTTGCAAATATTTTCTTCCATTCCATTGGCTGCTCTCTTTGCTTTGTTGGTGGTTTCTTTTGCTGTGCAGAAGTTTTAAAATGATATAGTCCCATGTGTTTATGACCTGGCAATCCCACTTCTGGCCATCTACCAAAAATACTTGAAAACATTAGTCTACAAAGATATATGCACCCCAATGTTCATCACAGTGCTAGTCACAGTGACCAAATCAGGAAAACAGCCAAAGTGTCCTTTGATAAAGGACTGAATAAAAAAGTTGTGGTACATATACATAATGGACTATTACTCAGCCATAAAAAAAGCTGAAATAGGGCCATTTATGACAACATGGATGGACCTTGAGACCATCATGCAAAGCGAAATAAGCCAGACAGAAAAAAACCAACAACCATATGAGTTTACAGATTTGTGAAACACAAAGCTGGAAGCAACAAAGAAACAAAAACTCATAGACAATCGAGTTTAGTGGTTAGTGGTTATCAGACGGTAAGGGGATAGTGGGGTGGGAGAGAAGGGACAAGGTCTCAGATATGTGGTGATGGAAAGAGAGCTAACTCTGGGTAATGAACACATAATACAACATATATATGGTTTTTGTTAGCCGATGTCACCCCAATAAATTTAACAATAAAAAACAATAGAATAAAAAGAAGTCAAGTTTCATTGTTTTCAAGTACTTATTATATTGTGAGTTAATACAAGGTCTACACTGTATTAAAAATAGCTTTAAATAATTTGGAAATATTTTTAATTAAAATATACTTTGCAGATTTTAAATTCCCAATACATACGTGGGATTTAAACACATATAGATAGGTATAAGTATAGTGGAGAAAACTTGTTTTAGCTGAGTAAAAGTAAAAAGGTCTTAGAAATGTAAATTGGAAAGGTTCTCAACATGATTTAGCCACATGATACAACCTCTAAAAGGGCTATAGGGAGTCTTAGTGTATAGTCATTTATTTACTCAACAGTGTTAACCAAGTCTGTAGCTTGTGCCAGACATAAAGGGAATCCAGTGATGT
Source organism: Lyroderma lyra (assembly GCA_004026885.1). Taxonomy (NCBI): domain Eukaryota; kingdom Metazoa; phylum Chordata; class Mammalia; order Chiroptera; family Megadermatidae; genus Lyroderma; species Lyroderma lyra. The sequence continues at coordinate 16,369 of PVJL010008070.1, forward strand.
ATAACACATTGCCCTTATTTCAAGAAGATTAGCATTTAGTGGGGAAACAGATGGAAATTAATAATGAATGAATAAATAAAATTGTCATACAATGTGATATACGTACACACCAAAAGAAAGTTGTATATATAAAGTGACATTTAAAAACAGAGAAAGGAGAAAGGAGACATATGAAAGAAAATGTCTAAATTCTAAAGAATGAATAGGATTCCACCAGAGAAAAGAGGTGTAGGGGTGGAGAGGCAGATTTTAGAAGCAGAATATCAAAAAATAAGTGTAACAATTCTCCCATTGTATTTGGTATAAGTCACACTCCATCGGGACAAATGAATTGTACCCAAAGGAGACCTCTGATGTGACAGGATTTGAAACATTCTCTTTATGCAACAATTGGAGTCAATGGAAATGCTGAGTCTTCAAAGAAGAAAAGAAAAACATTTGTGTTCTCTTTAGATAGTTAAAGATTCTCATGTGAAAAGGAGAGAACAGCTTGTTCTGTTTAGCTTGAAAGAACAGAATAATGGGGAATGTTAGGGAGAAATTAGAACAAAATAGACTTTGGCTTGATATATGGACAAAGTTATAACTAGAACTGTTCTCAAATACAATGAGTTGTCACCATGACTGGAGGTACTGAGGCTAAAAGAATTATTGATAGGGATCTTGCAGAGGAAATTTAACCATCAAGTGAGTGAACTAACTGACATCTATGATCCTCATCTCTTCTGGCATTCTATACAAAGTAATGCAAAACCAGCCTGAATTGTGAAGGAATTGGCTTGCTTTACAAGTACACTGCTGTCTTATTCATCTCAAGATGACATTTTGCTACAGAGGAAAATCACCATAGATAGGGTGACGAAACAACAGCAATACATTTCTCACAGTTCTAGGAGCTGGAAGTCCAAGATCAGCGTTCAAGCATGGTCAGGTTTTGGTGAGAATCCTCCTCTGGGTTGTAGAGTGCTGACTTTTCCTTATACCCTACATGGTGAAGAGCAGAGAAAGTAAGAAAGCTCTCTCATGACTTTTACAAGGGCACTAACCCATTCATGAAGGCTCCACCTCTTAATACCATCTCATCTAATCCTTTCACCTCCCAAAGGCCCCACCTCCTAATACCATTGCACTGGGAAATAGGGTTTCAACATACAAATTTTTAGGGGGACACATTCAGTCCATAGAGTTGTGTGTGTTATGTTAGGGTTTTATTTTCTAATGAGGCCTCAGAGCTGAGGACAATGGATCACACATGCAGTTTCTTCACAGGATAGTCTAAAAGGTGTACAAAATCACCCCTGCAAGTCTTAACCTATGATCTGCCTTGGCCCTATGTAAGGGAAGATATGAAATTCAAGAAAGATTGATCAGAGAAGAAAGGATAATAGAAGAGAATTAATAGGAATAGAGTACTGTGGCATTTTCTTCCCTTCCTACAATAAAAGGAAGGAAGAGTATGTTTTCTAATTCCATGCTAAGCGAGAGGAGGCAGTCAGCCACCCTCTCAAAGGAAACTGAGGATCAATCACATGGAAGGGACATGAACCTCCAGAGTTCATTTTTGGAGCTTTGCGACTGTGGGTTGGTTGCCACCTGCCATAGCCTGAACATACCTCCCCCCGCCCCTGCATTCATATATTGAAATGCCAACACTCAGTATGATGATATTAGGAGGTGGGGCATTTAGGAGGTGATTAAGTCACAAGAGTGGAAGCTTTATGAATGAGGTTATTGTCCTTACAAAAGAGACTCCACACCTCTTCTGCCATGTGAGGATACAGCAAAAAGACTGCTATCTATGACCCGAGAAATGAGCTCTCACCAGATACTGAATGAATCTGCCAGCACCTTGATATTAGAATTCCCTGTCTCCAGAACTATAAGAAATAAATGTCTATTTTTCATGGAGGTCTTCAGCATGGATGCAACAAACTAAGGGTTGAGCATTTCTTTTTTTTTTAATTTATTGGGGTGACACTGGTTAGTAAAATTGCATGTTTCAGGTGTACAATTCTATTAATATATCATCTATGCATTGCATTATGTGTTCACCACCCAAAGTCAGTTCTTTTTCCATCACCATATATTTGAATTCCCCTCCCTTCTCCAACACCCCCTCCCTCTTCCCCTCTGGTAACCATTAAACTATTGTCTGTGTCCATGAGTTTTTGTTTCTTTGCTGCTTTCAGTTTTATATCCCACATATGAGTGAAATCATATGGTTCTTGATTTTTTTCTGACGTATTTTGCTTAGCATGATGATCTCAAGGTCCATCTATGTTGTCACAAATGGCAGTATTCATCTTTTCTTATGGCTGAGAGTGTTTCTTAAGAATTCACAAAAGTCCTCCATGAGTGAGCACTGCATGGCAGAGACCAGGAAATGAACAATTGAGAATTATAAACACAGCCGGAAAAGCAATATCTTGTCTTTTCCTGTTAATATCCCTTTTCTTTGTACTCAGAGGAACCTGAACCAAAAGAGAAAATAGGAAAGGAGTTGAAGCAAGTAACACTGAAGGAACAAAATTGTCCCATCACTCATCTGGGAAGTTTTTGGTCAGGTCTAATCTGGGGAGAGGCAGAACCTTCAACTGAATAGAGGACAGAGTTTTAATTTTTTTCTATTAAAACAAACCACTTAAATCTGAAAAAGTACTTATCCTAATATCAGAGTAGTTATGTCATTTGCCCAAGAGATCTGAAACATGTCAGGAATGAAAATTTAACATCATTTGTAGAAGGCGACAATGTACTCCTTAAATCCAAGCCATTTTTTCAATTTAAAACAAGCAAAATAAACATCCCATGAGAACCTGCTGTATGAATTTCCTTTATTCAAAATATCCCTTATCCATTTATATTTATTCAAAATATCACTATAACCTCCAATATGGTCCTCCAGATTTTATAGCAAATTTTAAGTAAATTCTAAAATAGTTCATAATATATTAAAATAAATGCATTTTGAACTTTCTTATAAATGAAAATACCATAGAGCAAATAGGTTTGGGGGAAAGAAATAAGAGAGAATAAGGCATAATAATTACATTTTTTGCTCCGATCTAAATTCACTCTTCTTTGCCATGAAAAGCAGCAGGAAGAACTTCCACTCTTGGAAACATTGGCTAATGGTATTGATTATCGTGAGCACACTCCCTGCATATACCGTGAAGGTTACCTAATCACCGTTGGAGCCAATACAAGTTTATGTTACAATCCTGTATTACATGGAATGAGTTGGTAATATATTGCCTATTCAGGACTGTTTCCTAGAAGGTTTTTACTGAGAATCACAAAATCCACACTGTGCATACAGTTTAGTCTATCAAAGCAGACAGGTGTTGCTTTCCAACTGCCAACTCATCTGTCCCCTCATGCATTCCTCATGACATCCTAAGGCAGGAGCTAAGTGTGGAGGCCACGGGGGCATAGAGTATCTAGGAGACAGAACTGGCCTTCTCTCAAGGGTGCTGTTCCTCCCTCACTCACACACCTCACATCACCCTGTATGGCCCTGGAGGATGGCTGGTTAGTCAATGATGGGTAAGATTCCTCAAGGGAGGAACAACCTAAGACAGGCACAGTCATAAAGGGGCCATCAGGAGAGAGCTTGGGCTCTACAGAGGTGAGACCTAGACCCTCACCCTCTCTGATGTTAATCTCCTACCCCCTGGCTGCCTTGTGTCCCACGCTGTTCCAATGGTGACGTGATAGAACAATATCGGTCATGCTCCAATAGGAATGACTTAGGTACTGAGTCAACCCCCTTGGGTGGTTTCGGTACATTGAGTCCTTGGGGCTATATGTTCTCACAGAAACACAATGCACACTGAAACACAATGGGGACTTTTGGAAAAATCAGTTTGCTAGGCAACATAACTCACAGACCATGGAAAAACCCATTTCACTTCCTTGTATGTCCATCTATAAAAGCTATGCGTAGGCCTGATTCAGGGCTTTCTCAGTCCTTGAGGCTGGAGTCCCTTGGCCCCGCTTATAATCTGTGTTTGGCTACTGTCTTTCTTCACTTTGCATCATCCTTTCTGTTTTCCCACCACTCGTGTCATGCAGGATGTGACAGATGAGAACGTATTACACTTACTGTTATGGGAAACAGTTTCAATTAGCATCTGCACTCCAGTTGGTTATTAGTGGCTTCCTATGCCATTATGCTGAGTATGATTCTATAGTCACATCAGAATGTGGTAGGAGAACCATGAGCAATTAGCAACACGTACCACGAATAAGGAGAAGGGAGAGGGGCAAGTGGACCACATATTGTCATCTCTGAATTAAAGTTTAAATTTGCTTTCACTATAGCAACTGATACTGAAGTAAAAGCAGGCTGTCAATTCATGTTGAAATGGAAAGAAAACTATGGTTTGACAACAGACAGCATCAAATCATTTCACAATATCCAAAACAACATGCTGCTTTTGATCTCAGTTGTTTGTCTACCAATTTCAGCAGCATGTCTCTAGAGGGACAGGAGACATAGAATGGGAAAAAATGAACAACTGAAGATTTAGACATTGCGAGCTCTTGGGTCCATCATTTGTACAGACAGATGCTAGAGAAGTCACTGCTAGCCCGAGCTTTCTTAAGAATCAAATGTGTGTGTGTGTGTGTGTGTGTGTGTGTGTGTGTGTGTATCAATTCTCATTTCTCACAGTAGTTAAGTTTGATAAAGTCACTGTGAACAATGAGTTAGTAAATACTAAACAATTGCTCCTAGGGGAAATACAAAGTTAGGTTCCTGTGAACCTCTGATTACATTTTCATCAACTAATCAATACATAAATTTATTTTATGTGTGTGTTTCTGTTTAAAGGCATCTCATTTAATATGCATTGTAATTCATTAACATTGAGTTTACATCCAACAGTACTGTAACTCATGTCTGAATGAAGCTTAACGAATGCGTATTTTCTTCATAAGGCACAGCACAGCCTCTTGCACTTAGGAACACTAGACACCACTTCTGCAGTATGTTTGGCGGCATTAAAAACAATAAAATTACCAACAAAAATGTGCAAAAAGTAAAAAAACAAGGTAGTAATTAGACCAGGAAAAGGATACTTGTTTACAATATGAGAGCAGAACATGCACATTGGATGACTCAAATTTTTTGTGGACTTTCTGCATGTCCACAGATGATCATGAAAGCATCATCAGTATTAATTTTGGAGTTACAAATAAATTTTAGCAAATAAGGGAATTCATAAATACAAAATCTGCACATTATGAGGGTAAGCTGTGTGTCTATAAATACTAAGATGCTACAACTTTTCAATTAAAATTAAGATACAAAATTTAATTGACCTCAAGAGTTTATACTTAAGATTTAGAACTAGAACAAATAATATTTTTTAATTTTTATTAAATTTATTGGAGTGACATTGGTTAGTGAAATTATGTAGGTTTCAAGTGTACTTTTCTAAAATACATCATCTACAGATTGCATTGTGTGTTCACCACAGTCAGTTCTCCTTCCATCAACATAAATTTGAACCCCTTTAATTAAAAACCTTTCCAAAATCAAAAGTCCAGGACCAGATGGCTTATTAGTGAATTCTACCAAACATTCAAAGATGATTTAATACCTGTCCTCCTCAAACTCTTCCAAAATATTGAAGAGGCAACACTTTCTAACTCATTTTATAATGCCAACATGGCCCTGATACCAAAATCTGGTAAGAACAAAACTACAGACAAATATCTCTGGTGAATACAGATACAAAAATCCTAAACAAAATACTAGCAAATCAAATACATGGTACATTAAAAGGATTATACATCATGATTATGTGGAATGCATTCCAAGGGCACAAGGATGAATTAACATACCCAAATCAATCAATGTAATACACAATATTGAAGGATAAAAATCATATGACAATATCAATAGATGCAAAATAAAATTTCACAAACTACAACATCCACTTATGATTAAAACACTTAATAAAATAGGTACAGAAGAAAGGTACCCACACATAATAAAGGCCATATATAACAAACTTTCAGCTAATTATACTTAATGGTGAAAAACTGAAAACTTTTCCTTTAAAATTAGAAACAAAACAGGAATGCCCCTTGTCACCACTGTTATTCAACATAGTTTTGGAAGTCTTAGCCAGAGCAATCAGGCAAAAGAAAGAAATAAAAGGCATCTAAATTGGTAATAAAGAAGTTAAATTGTCACTTTTTGCAGATGACATGATTCTTCATAAAAACCCTAATGGCTCCACCAAAAAACCATTAGAAACAATAAACAAATACAGTAAAGTTGCAAGAATAATGTTTTTCAAAATATAAGCTGGATTTATAAGGAGACTATACTTGATAATTGAAATGCAAATAAGAAATTGGAAGATGAGTCTTTGGAAAACTCCAAGCACACATACAAGTATTTCTTTTTAAGTAGAGGCTTTTCTGAATTCTCGAGTCTTGCACAGAATTTGTGTAAAGGGTGTAGCAGATAGGGTCTTCCTGATAAAAATCCACTGTAAACAAAGGGTTGGAGGCAAGAGTGGTACCCTGAGAACCTCTGTGACCTCCATAACCAGCAGACACAGAAGCAGGTATGCAGGAAAGAGAAGGACTGAGCCCACAGGACCACACAGAACAGCAGGCAGGTCCGAGGGCTTCATTGTGTAGTCAGAAATACCCACTCATCTGACCTCATTTTTTGATTTCAGGCTCAGGCTCCCACAGAATAATGGCTGTGCCCGTTTTGAGTATGTGTATTTAGCTAAATTAAGCCTGGGGCACTCTGCACAGAGGGCACTTGATAAATTTGTTTCTTGGCTATTCCTTCTCTCCTGCCTCGTACAGAAGTGAATGATTATAGTTTTCCCCCCTTTCCCGGCAGTCTCACAGTATGGGAACAGAGTGCTTCTCATTGCCATTCCCTCTCCCCAGGATAAAGGAGAGAAAATTACTTGAGTCATAACAAATATTAGCCCAGGTATATTACTAAGCGTTCCCAAGGGAGTGGAGACTAAATAAATCTACCATATGGCTTTCCGAGTTGCAATATAGTCCGGGGCAACGACCAGGAGGACTTTATTTCTGAATGCTTTCTGAGAATGTGCCTATAATGAAACTCTCTGCTGTCATTCAAAACGAGGGAATTCAACACTCATCAATGAATGTCACACTACAGTATCACAGTCACATCTGCAAAATGTTATAGTACCCTTCATTAAATGTTCTATTTCCAAGCATACAAATGTTGTAGAGTTGTTGCTACCAAAGGTGTTATTTACAAAAATAGGGTAAGCAGAGAAATGTTGCTGGTGTAAAATAATAGATTTAGGCTTAATATGAATGTTATCACATATTATCTGAAACAAGTGAATGTTCCTTGTCCCAATAAACTTTATTTATGGGCATAAATATTTGAATTTTAAATATTTTTGGTATGTTATAAAATATTTTTCGGGAGTTCCCTGATGGTGTAGTGGCTTAAGGCTTCGGCGCTGGCACTGTCAGTGCTGTGGCCTGGGTTCGATTCCCAGCCAAGGGGTTACCCACATACCAAAAAGCAAAAAAAAAGAAAAGACATAAAGAAATATTTTTCTTCCTTTGTTTCTGTTTTTTTCAACTGGTTAAAAATGTAACCACTGTTGTTACCTTGCAGGACATAAAAAACTATTTGACACAAGGGCTGTATAGTTTACTGGTTCTGTTCTTTGGCAAAAGAGGGTAAATGCATTTCGGAGGCTGGAAAAGAGAGCCCTCGGGCAGGCAAGGGGTGGAATTGTGAATCTAGGTGAGAAGACAAGGTTCTTAGTCTCTAAAATGCTTACCCCAGAAGGTATGGCTGCTTTTAGTAACCTAGAAAGATCCTCATTCCCAAGTAGCAACGAAGTGATTACTCCATCAACCAAAGAGCTAATCCTGCTTTTTTAAACCAGTACCATTCAGGTTTATATTCTTAAGTCTGGCCTGCCTGTCTGGCCTCCTGGATTTCATTAAATTATTCTCATTGACCTTTGACAGGCTTTTTTCATTGAAACTGTCTTTTGAAAAAGGCATTTGGAGAGAAGGAGGGAAGGGGAACAATTGGCTGGTTCTGGGTTCTTGGCCCTCTGGTCATCACTAGAGTAATCATCTACGGAGTAGAAAAAGATTTCCATTATAAGAATTCTAACCATAATGATAGTTAAAACCAAAAGAGTAACTTTCACATCTGGCTTTGTATACAGTAAAAGATGCAGTTTGGTTTTGATAGATGAACTCTGTGGACCACTCTATTCTACCCGAGGTGCTATTTGGAGTCTTTTTCTTTAAGATTCCAAATTTAAAATGTGTGGTAGAGTTGGGTTTTGGCCTCATATAAGAGCAATCAGTCTCCCTAGTGTGCGCCAAGAATTTCACATACAGTATTTGATTCATACACCCCAAGGCCCTTGACCATTACTGCTCTGTAGATGACTAAAATGAGACTCATAAGTGCTGTGTGAATTATTGAAGCTAGCTTGTGACAAAAACAAGATTCAAACTCCTGTCTACCTGGCCACATTACAATATGCTGACTCCTTGCTGATATGTAACATAAAAACATTAGTAAGTTATACCAGTTTCTGAGGATTTGGGGACTTAAGGTTTCCAGAATCCAATTAAGAACCAAAAGGTAAATTTAAAGGACCTCTAAACAGTTCCAATAGATGTCAATGTTCAGAAATTCAATATTTTGCATTTTTCTAGAAGAATAGTACATCAGCAATCACTTGGAGACCACCTACTTTTATGAGAGACATCGTTTTAATCAGTTTGGTTAATGGTTTTCCAATTCCAAAAAACTTAGTATAAAAGAAGTCAAGAAAATCTAGAAGAATATCTATTTGATAGCTTAGCAACTAGAAAATACAACAAAATAATTATGACATAAGCATGCAAAATATATAGCTGTCTGAGACTATTTAGTGTAGTGGCTTTACTCTCATTTATATTGTTGTACAGTAGTTAATTTTCAGAATTAAAGTGAATGAATCATCAAGAAATGCTTAACTTTTGCTCATCATACTCCTGCTGTTAACAAGAAAGTTTACAAAACATTTTGGAGTTATTTTTAAATCAAAACTAGTTTAAAATGTTAGAGAAAGTTTGAGTTTAAATAGATACATATCAATTATAGACAAATCTTACTCTACTGCTTACTAACACCAGGTGTTGTTTTTCATGTGGAAAAGCCCAGGCTAGAAGACTTGGGTAACCACCTTAGTGTCCAGTGCACCTATAGGGCTGTCTGTAAGGGCAACATATGAAGGGGCCCCCAAAAAATCTCAAAATTTATTTATAAAAAATGTGTATTTATGATTGCATGTTTAAATTTTAGTCACTGTCAAAGTACTCTCTGTTTGATGCAATACATTTATCAAGATGCTTTTTCCACTGTTCAAAACTGTTTTTGAACTTGTCAATTTTGATGCCTTTTAGTGCTTCTGCTGTTTTTTGTTTCCTTTCTTCCACATTGACAAAATGTTTCCCTTTGACTGCTTTTTTAATCCAGGGAAACAAAAAACTATTGTCACTCATGGTGAGATCCAGTGAATAAGGAGGGTGGGGCACAGGGGTCATGCCATTTTTTTAATAAAAAACTACTGAACACTCAGTGTGGTTGGGCAGGTGTGTGGTCATGTAGCACGTTGTGTATGTACATCACCCATCATGAAATGGGCAAAGATATTGAAAGAGTCTCCAAAAAAACCTCAGTGAAGCCAAACATAGCCTCTCACAGTGCCAGATGGGTACACTGATGCAGATGAGTTCCTAGAACACTCACCTATTGGAGAAGCCTGTATTGCAAGGAGCTTGCTCTCCAGAAGATAAATCCAGGTTTTCTGGGGGTCCCTATTTGTATGTATGGAAAGTCCAGGATCTGAGCCAAATAACTCCTCACCAAAGGATTAAATATTTGATCATCATTATTAATACATATGTGTTACAAATACTGTAAAATTAAATCTGTGGTTTGTACTTTTAGTGTAGTAATTTTTCTTTTCTAACCCATTACCTCATTTCCACTATTTTACATTAAGATAGGCACTGAATAAAAGTGTCAATATTTAAAAATAGCAGTTTTAAAAACAAGAGGTACAATTTATAGAAATGGATTTAAAAGTGGTACACAAGTGGGAAAATGTTGAGAACCAGTGCTTTATATAAAAGCCAGAATGGTCCCTTACCCTGCTAATGGACTTCACAGACCTCAAGTCTGCTTAAGCCAGCCTACCATGTGCAACACCTCCCATCTACTTCAGCTCTTTCTTTGTTCTGCAGATTCCTGATCTAAAGCCTTTCTTTCACTTTCTTATACCAAATTTAATAGTTCCTTAGTACTTAACACATACTTTCTGGTACTGTAGGTTTTGTTTTGTTGTTTTTTTTTTTTTTTTTTTTTAATTTTAATTCATGGCTTATCTTTTTTAAAGATTGTTAGCTCCTTGAAAAAGAACTCATTCTTAAAAACCTGTGTCCTCCTAAGAAACTGCATATAAGGCTCTACAATTCAGCAGTGTCCAACCTTTTGGCTTCCCTGGGCCACAATGGAAGAAGAATAATCTTGGGCCACACATAAAATACACTAACACTAACAGTAGCTGATCAGCTAAAAAAAAGGTTGCAAAAAAACTCCTGATGTTTTAAGAATTTGTGTTGAGCCACATTCAAAGATGTCCTGGGCCACAGGTTGGACATGCCTGCTCTACATAAAGGTGATCCTTAAATCCAATTATATAGGCTAAAAAGTACAGTGAGATGTTCCTATTTATAGAGGACTGCAATAAGGGAAGGTAGCATAAATTTGAGGACTGAGGAAGTATTAAACCTGAGTATATTATACTGTTGTTTTTTGTTTTGTTTTTGGTTTTCTGGATTTTTTTTAGTTTTTTATTTATTTTATGTTAAATTTATTGGAGTGACATTAATCAGTAAAAATGACATAGGTTCCAGGTGCACAATTCTACATTACATCCTCCATGTGTTGCATTATGTATTATCACTCAGAGTCAGTTCTCTTTCCATCACCATATATTTGTGTCCCTGTCCCTTCTCCCTCACCCCTGTGCCCCCTTACTAAATTATTGACTGTGTCCATGAGTTTCATTTCTTTGTCGTTTTCAATTTTATGTTCCATATATAAGTGGAATCATGTAGTTCCTGGTTTTTTCTTAGCATGATGATCAGCCTAATTTTTAATTGAGTTTTTGTTTTTGTTTTTATTCTATTTTGATTGTTTCTTTATTCTGTTATTTAGAGTCCACACATATAAGGGAGATCATATGGTATTTGTCTTTCTCAGTCTGACTTATTTCACTTAACATGATATCTTCTCGTTCCATCCATGTTGTTGCAAAAGGTAAGATTCTCTTCTTCTTTATGGCTGAGTAATACTTCGTTGTGTAAATGTACCACAGCTTCTTTATCCAATCATTTATTGATGGAAATTTAGGTTGTTTCCATATCTTGGCTATTGTGAATAATACTGCAATAAAGATAAGTGTGCATATTATTTTTTGAATTAATGTTTTGGATTTTTTTGGATAAATACCCAGGAGTGGAATTGCTAGATCATAAAGTAGTTCCATTTTTAATTTTTTGAGGAACCTCCATACTATTTTCCATAGTGGTTGGATGAATGTGCAATCCCACCAGCAGTGTAAAAGTGTTCCTTTCACATATTCACCAACATTTGTTTTTGGTTGATTTATTGATGAGAGCCATTCTGACAGGAGTGAGGTGGTATCTCATAGTGGTTTTGATTTGCATTTCTCTGATGATTAGTGATGTCGAACATCTTTTCATGTGTCGATTGGCCATCTGTATGTCCTCTTTGGAGAAATTCCTATTTGGGTCTTCTGCCCATTTTTTAATTGGGTTGTTTGTTTTCTTAGTGTTGAGTTGTATGATTTTCTTAAAAATTTTTTATATTAATCCTTTGTCAGTTGCCTCATTGTGAATATTTTCTCCCACATTCTGTGGGATGACTTTTGTTTTGTTGATGATTTCTTTTGTGTAAAAATACTTTTTAGTCTGATGTAATCCCACTGTTTATTTTTTTCCTTTGTTTCCCTTGTCTGAGCAGATATATCATTGAAAATATTGCTATGGTTAATGTCTGAGAGGTTGCTTCCTATATTTTCTTCTAGGAGTTTTATGGTTTCAGGTCTTATATTTAGGTCTTTAATCCATTTTGAGTTTATTTTTGCATGTGGTATAAGAAGGTGGTCCAATTTTATTTTTTTGCATGTATCTTTCCAGTTCCCCCAGCACCATTTGTTGAAAAGACTGTCTTTATTCCAATTCAATTTCTTGTTTCTTTTATCAGAGATTAGTCGGCCACATAGACATGGATTTATTTCTGAATTGTATGTTCCATTCTATTGATCTATGTGTCTGCTTTTATGCCAATACTATGCTGTTTTGATAACTGTGGCCTTGTAATATAATTTGATATCTGTACCGTGATTCTTTCAACTTTGTTCTTTTTTCTTAGGGTTGCTGTGGCTATCCTAAGTCTTTTATGGTTCCATATGAATTTTAGGATTATACGTTCTATTTCTGTGAAGATTGCCTTTGGTATTTTGTTGGGAATTGCACTGCATCTATAGATTGCTTTGGGTAGTATAGACATTTTAACTATATTAATTGTTTCTATCCATGAGCATGGTGTGTTCCTATCCATTTATATCTATACTATACCATATCCATGGTATGTTTCTATCCATTTATTTGTGTCTTCTTTGACTTCTCTCTTTAGTGTCTCATAATTTGCTGAGTACAAGAAAATCTTTTACTTCCTTGATTAAATTTATTCCTAGGTATTTTTTTTGTGCAATTGTAAATGGGATTGTTTGCTTAATTTCTCCATCTGCTAGTTTCTTATTTGTGTATAAGAATACAACTGATTTCTCTGTATTTATTTGTATCCTGCTACTTTACTAAATTCATTTATCAGTTCCAGTAATTTTGGGGTTGAATATTTGGGATTCTCTTTATATGGTATCATGTCATCTGCAAATAATGAGTTTTACTTCTTCTTTTCTTATTTGGATGCCTTTTATTTGTTTTTCTTGTCCGATTGCTGTGGCTAGGAATTCCAGTACTACGCTGAATAAGAGTGTGACAGTGGACATCCTTGTCTTGTTCCTAATTTTAAAGGGAATGCTTTTAGTATTTCCCCATTGAGTATGATGTTAGCTGGGGTTTATCATACATAGCCTTTATTAAATTGAGATATGTCCCTTCTATTCCCACCTTGTTGAGCATTTTTATCATAAATGGCTGTTCAATTCTGTCAATTGCTTTTTCTGCACATATTGAAATGATCTATGGTTTTTATTTTTCATTTTGTTTGTGTGGTGTATCACATTAATTGATTTACGTGTATTGAAACAACCTTGCATCTCGAGAATGAATCCCACCTGATCGCAGTGTATGATTTTTAATGTATTGCTAAATTCAATTTGCTAATGTTTTGTTGAGAATATTTGCATCTATGTTCATTAGGGATACTGGCCTATGATTTTCTTTTTTTGTAGTGTCTTTATCTGGTTTCAGGGTGATGGTGACCTCATAAAAGGAGTCTGGAAGCCTGTCCTCTTCCTGGATTTTTTAAAATAGTTTGAGAAGTATAGGTATTAATTCTTTTTTGAATGTTCGGTAAAATTCAGCTGTGAATTCATCTGGGCCAGGACTTCTGTTTGTTGGGAGCTTGTTGAGTATTGATTCAATTTCATCATTAGTAATTGGCCTATTTAGATTTTCTGTTTCTTCTTGATTTAATTTTGGAAGTTTGTATATTTCTAAAAATTTATCCATTTCTTCCAAATTGCCAAATTTGTTGGCATATAGTTGTTCATAGTATTTTCTTATAATTTCTTGTATTTCTGTGGTGTCTGTTGTAACTTCTCCTCTTTCATTTTTGATTTTATATATTTGGGTCCTCTCTCTCTCTCTCTCTCTCTGTTTGTTTATCTTTTTGAAGAACCACCAAAGAAATATCAGTGGTTTCATTGATATTTTGTATTGTTTTCCATAATCTCTATTTCATTTATTTCTGCTCTAATTTTTAATTATTGCCTTCTTTGTGCAGATTTTAGACTTCGTTTATTGTTCTTTTTCCAGTTTCCTTAGATGTAAAGTTAAACTGTTTATTTGAGATTTTTCTTGTTTCTTTTGGTAGGCCTACATTGCTATGAATTTCCCTCTCAGGACTGCTTTTGCTGTGTGCCATAGATTTCGGGTAGTTGTGTTTCTGTTCTCATTTGTCTCAAGGTACCTTTTGATTTCTTCTTTAATCTCCTTGTTGACTCATTCATTGTTTAATAGCATATTGCTTAGTCTCCAAGTGTTTGTGCATTTTTCAGGTTTTTTTTCTTGTAATTGATTTCTAGTTTTATACTGTTGTGGTCATAGAGAGTGCATGGTATCATTTCAATTTTCTTAAGTTCATTGAGGTTTGTTTTGTGGCCTAACATGTGGTCTATCTTGGAAAATGTCCCATGTGGTTTTGAAAATAATGCATATGCTGCTGCTTTGAGATACAATTCTATAAAAATATCAATTAAATCCATTTGCTCTAGTGTGTCATTTTAGGCCACTGCATCTGTGTTGATTTTCTGTCTGGAGGGGTGTTAAATTCCCCTACTATCATTGTGTTACTGTGGATGTCTGCCTTTATATCAGTCAATATTTGCTTTATATATTTAGGTGCTCCTATGTTGGATGCATAAATGTTTACAAATGTGATGTCCTCTTGTTAGACTGATCTCTTTATAATTATGTAATGTCTTTCTTTGTCTCTTGTTACAGTCTTTTATTTTTTTAAAGGTTATCTTATCTGATGTAAGTATTGCTACCCCAACTTTTTTAAAATATCTATTTGCATAAAATATCCTTTTTTATCCCTTTAATTTCAATCTATGTGTATCTTTCCCTCTGAGGTGAGTCTCTTGTAAACAATATATGCCTAAGTCTTGTTTCTTATCTATTTGGCTACCCTACACCTTTTAATTGGAGCATTTAGTCCATTTACATTTCAAGTGATTATTGATAAGTACATAGTCAACACATATCATTACTCATGTTTGTTTCGTTTCTTTTGTTTGTTTTCTCCTTTCCTTGGCTTAAAGAAGTCCCCTTACCATTTCTCATAATGCCAGCTTGGTGGTAGTATATTCTTTTAGCTTCTTATCTGGGAAATTCCTTATCTCTCCTTCAATTTTAAATGATAGTCTTGCTGGGTAGAATAGTCTTGGTTGTAGGCCCTTGTTTTTCATTACTTTGTGTATTTCCTGCCATTATCTTCTGGCCTGCAAATTTTTATTGAGAAATCTGCTGACAGCCTTATGGAAACTCACCTGTAAGTAAGTTGTCAGCTTTCTCTCGCTGCTTTTAAGATTCTTTCTGTGTCTTTGATCATTGTCATTTTAATTATGATGTGTCTCATTATGGGACTATTTGGGTTCATCTTGATTGGTACTCTCTATGTTTCTTGGGTTTGTGTGTCTATTTCTTTTGCCAGGTTAGGGAAGTTTTCAGTCATTATATTTTTGGACACATTCTCAATCCCTTGCTCCCTCTCTTCTCCTTCTGGTATCCCCATGATTCAAATGTTGTTATGCTTGATGTTGTCCCAGAAGTCTCTCAGGCTATTCTCATTTTTTAAAATTCTTTTTTCTCTTTGTTCTTCCATTTGGGTATTTTCTGCTACCTTGTCTTCCAGATTGCTAACTCGATTTTCCGCTTCATCCAACCTGTTGTTGATTCCTTCTAGGGTATTCTTCATTTCTGATTGGTCTTTTTTTAATGGTTTCAATGTCTTTCTTAATGGTTGTTATCTCTTTGTTGAAGTTTTCAGTAAGTTCCTTAAGCATTCTTATAATCTGTTTTCTTAACTCTTGCTCTGGTAGATTAATTGTCTCCATTTCATTTAATTCTATTTCTGGTGATTTCTTTTGTTCCTTTATTTGGGACTTGTTTTTATGTTTTCTCATTCTGGTTTCTCCTCTGTGTTTGCTTCTATTTAGTAGGTATATATTTCTAATGGCTCTTAGTGTTCGTCTTATGTCCAATGATGTAATCTCTTCAATCTTCTGTGTGTGTTATCTAGGAATGTACCTTATGTGTGTTACATGTGTTCTTCAGTTGTATTGAGTGGTTTGTCCATCACAGCACACTGTTAACTGTCCAAGGGTAGCGGTAGAATAACACTGAAAGCTTCCCAGACCTCTGCAGACAGCCACTTTTGCTGAAGTTTGCAATAAAGTCTTCCCCACTTAGTTAGGTGAGGCTGATCACTCATCCACCCAGAGTGTCTATGTGTTGACAGGGCAAGTCTCTGGGTGGCCTGAGTTCACTGTGCAAATGGTCTTGATTGGATTTCCTTCTCTATATCCTCAACTTTTGGGGTTCTCAGTCAGTCCTCTGATGCTTACCAAGGTTGACTGCTCCTTTTTCTATCTGTAATCCTGCTGTGGTCTGGGAGGTTGCAGACGCTGTGTCAGCCTAATTGCCATCTTTTTTGGTTTTTGGTTTTTTAACAAACCATAGTGACATCAATGTTTATGAAGTATTTGGAATTATAAGAATGCTTAAGGAATGTACAATACAAAGAAACATATCCAATTAGAAAATAAAAGAATCATGAGGTAAGATTTTTTTTAATAGTCTGAATAATACAGAGAATTACAATTTTATTTTTGAAGTAAAATAACTGAAAGTTATAAAGCTAAAATTTTAATTAGAGAATATAAATGATTTGTAAAATGATTTGTTTATATAGAAAGCAATTATTGGTGAGTTCTAGACTCCATGTCAAGAATTTTTTCTTTAAGTATTTGGAATATTTCAATAGCTTTCAGCCAAATAAGAGAGGCATAGTTTAATCTCTATCTAAATAATTTAAAATCCCTTAATCTTAACTAATGATTTGTTTTTCTGATGTGATGTGAACTTGTCTAAGGAATAGAAGAAACAGTTCCATTCAGAGAATCTGGTTACATAGATGTTTAATTTTAGTTGTGGTTCTGTAACTAGCCAGTTTTATAATTCTCTGCATATCTCTATGCTCATCTGAAAATGAGATTTTTAAATAGATGCTCTCTTTTTCTTTTCATCAGAAACAAGAAAAGTGTTTTTGAAATAGAAATTTCCCTCTAAGATAAGAAGCCTTAGTGATTGCTGAATTATACCAAGGAGCAATTTGACATTTCCCCAGTAGTTTCTGGACTAAGTCAAACCTTTTGAACTTCCAAATATGATAGAAAGAAAATGACTCCTGCTAACAATTTCAAAATCTGACTGGCTGCTATCATGATTGGCAGAATTATTTTAACCTTAACACTCTCAGAACTCCCTTTTCAACAAAGTATATTTCTTTGCAATCAAACCTCTCTACCTCTCTTTATAAGTTCTTTGTAAACCATGTACATCTCAAATATATGTTTTGACCTGAACTTCAATTTGGTAAACGTATTTCATGTTGTGATGTATTTTAGGTAAAGCCTATGGTAATGGAAGCTGTTGCATAATTTCTGGCTGATGTTTCATGAATTACTTTGACTATCTCTTTCTTAGGAATGAACAGAGAGCTCTATTAAAGTTTGTCAGAGATTACACTACCAGTCCACATCCAGCTGTGTATTTCCTGCCTGTTTATAGTTGTTTTAATGTCTTATTTTTTATGAATATTTCTCCAGTCCTTGGGAATTACAGAGTCCATGAAAATCATTAAATCAAAAGATAAGAGTTTCATTACTGAGATTAATCCTATGCAAATATTGCCAATGATAAGGATAATAGCCAATCTTTTGTTTGGTCCTTCATCATGGCAGGGATGTTGGTGAGTACCAGCAGATGGTAGGTTTATCAAATAATTAAAAGAATTATGACCTATGCCCTTCCTGACACTGGGTGCAGGAACGGTACATTTCTCACATACTATTCATATTGTGTTGCTTATTTTCTTTGTTCTTAGTATCAGGAATTATACATTGACTTTTGAGCCATATTGCACCAAATTTATGGTTACTAAAGTTTCTAGGTGAACTCTTAATTATAAGTTGTTATTATAATGTCCTCTAAAGAGGAAGATGCTATAAAAGTTGCTCCCAGTCCCACTGCATGTCCAGAAGTATACTTGTAAAGATATGCAAAAGAGGAGCCTACTAGAGTTGTAAGAGACATTTCTCTATCCCAAAGGTGTGTAGTAAAAATTGCATCAAAAAAGTCACTTAGTCATAGATGACAGACTGACGACATCACAGTTACAGATTCTTTTTGTGAGAGTAACTTCAACTGGAGAAATTGTTTTCAGTTAAAAAGTGCAGTAGATAAGCAGCTATAATATACTTTAACTCTTTCACAGCTATTACAGCAATTTGCTCTGTATTTTCAATATTTTTCATCCAATAAAACCACTAGATGCTAATGTTAACAAATAAAATTCAACTTACTACATTTTGAAGATCTTATTGGCTTATTTGACAATTTATGAATTGGGTAACACCAATCTATGTCAAAAGGAGCTCTAAGTTGCTGTACTAAATGGAAGACTTTTATAGGCAGAAAGGAGCAGGAACAAAGAAGTTAAACTGGGCAAAAATGTGGATTGGTAATTCCAAGGGTATATTCCTCTAGGGAATGGCAAGGGTCTATCAGGCATATTATCCAAGTAGTGTTGATCAGGCAATTCCTCACTGACAGGCTTAAATTTTATTTCTGG
Organism: Lyroderma lyra; assembly: GCA_004026885.1. Classification (NCBI taxonomy): domain Eukaryota; kingdom Metazoa; phylum Chordata; class Mammalia; order Chiroptera; family Megadermatidae; genus Lyroderma; species Lyroderma lyra. The sequence goes on from PVJL010008070.1 coordinate 35,105, forward strand.
GGGAGCTGAAACTGTAATTAAGTCTTAGTTTTTGACACTATGAATAAAATAATGTTCCAGTAGGAAAGAAGAAAAAGTTATATGAATATTTGAAATAGCCTGAACAAAGCACTTCATTAGAGACATGTGTAGTGCACACTGGTAGCAAAAGTGAGAGAAAGACTAGCATTCCTTGGCATTGGGGAAGGATCTCAGAATTGAGAGGATATAGTTGTGAAAGTTCTTTGAGATAAGTACAAATTTCCAAAACAGACAATGGACAGAGTGATAGGAACAAAAAAGGGAGGCATTGAACAGCATGAAACAGTGAGTTCTGAAAGTTGCAGAAAAAATATTAGAGGGTCTATTATGCCCTCAGTAATTTGGGGATTTACACTCTAGGCAATAGGAACCCCCAAATGCCTTCTTAAAGCAATTTAGTAATAGTATAGTCATGTTCACCTCTTGGTGAGATTAATCTGGCTGAAGCAATCAAAATAGACTAAATCACTCCAATTAAAAGTACAATTAATGGTTGGAAGAGTCTTTTTATAATGGAATACTGAACTAATGAAGTAGAAGAAGGTAAAAGGAAGAGATTAATTTAAAAGACTCTCAGGAGAAAAAAATAGACATATTACAATGACATTAAATGAGATAGATTCATTTATTTCTTGTACACTTTACCTAGGCACTTTACTAGTCCTTAGAGATATGACTAACTTGAACAGATATAGAGCTTATGGACTAACAAAAGTCCTTAGAGATATGACTAACTTGAACAGATATAGAGCTTATGGACTAACAAAAGAGGCAGAATATTAAACAAGACTTTACAGTGAGAAGTAAAGGCTGTAATGGGGTAATAGGGGTTGCTATGGTAGCAGACCACAGGGTCTCCAAATCTTGACAGGAGATTAGGGAATGTTTTCTAGGGGAAATAAAATCTAACCTGAGACCAAAGAAGAGAAAGGGTGAAGGAGTATGGAAGGCATGTTTGCAGAAAGAGCATTTGAAAAAGGCCTTGGGGTGAGAAATAGTGTAGTAAGAAACCTGAAAGAACTGTGTGGAGATATGAGAAGAAGAAAGAGAGGTAAGCAGAGGCCAGAACATGGAAGGTCCTGAGGTGATGTTAAGGAAGTCTACATTCAATTGAAAGGCAATGTTGGGTGATTTTAATCACAGGAATGATATGTATACTTACATTTTAAGAAAATCTATCCTGTATGTGATATAGAGAAGTAATAGAAAAGGCCTGATCTGGTGCCTTCTATGTTGCAGTATTCATCACACTGTACTTGGCATATTTGATTAAAGGCTTTTTCCTCCTACTAACTACATAATTCATTAAGGCAGAGAAAATATAATTTTGTGCATTACTGTATTCTTATACAGGGACTCAATAATTTTTAATGAAATAATAAACAAATGAATAAATAAAGGAATGAGAAACAATTAGCATATTATTATAGGATTCAACAAAGGTCATACTGGGGCTCTTGACAAGACTAAAGAAGTGACTATAGAGATAATTGGACAGGTTCAAGAGATATTTAGAAGTAAAATGGACAGATCATTGAAAATGATAGAAGTAAAGTTATAAAAAGGCAAGAAGAATTTCTAGTTTACTAACTTATAAAAGTAGGATGATAGTGATGTCTCTGTTGATTGTCTCCACTTACCATCTAACTTTTATTTCCCATAATGCTCCAGCCCTCAGCTCCATGCCCTTTACCATTTACTTTACAAATTATTATTACTTAGACTGCCCTGCTCAATTAACTGCCACCTTCATATTGCAATCTATTTCCCTTGAGCTTCTTACATTCAGATTTAAAACTCACATTTTCCAAACGTTTGAGAAAAGAAAAACAAGCAAGTGATTAAAAAATAGGAAAAAGTTTATAAGCTAGAGGTAAGAAAGCACAGGTGAAGTTCAAATTTAAAATAAGAAGAAAATGAGTGGTCATTATTATTAAAAATTATGCCTGAAGATGATTTATGTGTAAGACCCTGGATAGAGATAATTTGGAATTATATTATTTCAAAGACAGGACATTTATGTCCCACAATGCATAGGCGTATAAAAAATGTAAAGCAATATATGATAAAGAGGTAAAGAGAATGTATAACTGCACTCAGATGACGAAAATATTCCTTTTTACTGGGACATGGGTCATGTTGAAGAAAGGACCTGGGAAGTTGCAGATGTCCTAAATCTCTTCTCAATAAGACTTTAGAATCCTGTTAATGATGATGTCAATCTCTGCCTAGTGAGTTTCCCATCAGAATAATCTGATGCACTCCAAGTTCAAGGTTTTTGCTCCAAACTGCAGCTAGCAATATTTCTGAGCAGACATAGCTAATACCGAACAGCTGAATGTATTTGGATTGGTATTCAAAAATATTCCTGGTGCCAAATGTGAGAAGCACTGATAATGCATGCCACTTATCAAATGAACAAATTCGCTATTTAATTTTTCTTGCCCTCAGAATCTCAGCACCTTCATAACCTCTTTGCCAAAAAAAAAAAGAAAAGAAAAGAAAAAAGAAAGAAAGAAAGAAAGAAAGAAAGAAAGAAAAAGTAAAGCTGGAAAAGTTAGATAAAAATCAGAACATGTCATTATGCATACAGAAACTAGACTATTTGTATTAACATTTGTCTCTGTTTGGTGTGTTCACCTTAATGAAAATACCAGAACAAGAAGCAGTTTTCTTTCTGGCTCCTGGGGAAATAAAATACAGCAGAATTCTAGTGCATTTAACATGATCTATTTACTTTGGATAGTCTAAAGTGTCATGGGAGAAATGACTGAGAGAGATAAAAGCATCACCAAAAAAATTACAAAATAATAAGTGATGTAGTAGCCAAAAATGGGAATACAAAGAAAAGCAAAACAAGACAACTAAGAAATAAACCATAGATACATGTCTGCATATCTCTTTTCCACATGGAACATGTTTTGCTAGTGTTGTTACTTTTTAGTGTTAATGAGAAATAGCCAGGAGCCTCTTCTTTCTACTAGATATTCTCCAAGTAGCAACTTTAATATAAATATAAAAGAAAAGAGAACTAAATATGCCTTTTATAGGAGCAGAAAAATCCCAGAAAGTACAGGAAAGAGAGGGAGCAAAAATAAACAAATAAAAAACTAATTACCATTGACTGAGAGAGGAAGATACAAATAACTAATAGTGACATAAGTAAAACAAATAAAAAATTCAAGCAATGTAGGAATTCAGCAGAGAAAAATGAGTGTGGTAACTAGATGAAAGTGAGGGTTCTATAATCTAGGTGTCTTCATGTATTGTACTGTTACTTTTTATGGCAAAGATTTAATGAAATTAAATAAAAAACCTTAATCAGACCAAAAGCTGGGAGTTTATCAGGTAACTTTGTGTAAGAAATTGCCAACCAAATCCTGATACTATTATGGTAACTTATGGAGGTCTCCCACTTTTATTAGCCACTGAGAAAGTGAGTCTTGAGAGCAGGATATGATGGATAGAGCACCAGGACAGAATTAGTGGAGAAGCACGGGGAAAGGGAGTAGTTCGCTAAGTTTCTAAAGGAAACTTTAACCTAAACAACTGAGTTAATACATTAACATAAAATTTCTTTTGCATATCTAAATAAAGAAAGAAAAATCATCAAGTATCTCACTCTGTCTAATTTTTGCATGACAAAGAAATCTTGAGCTCTGCTCCCTTACAGGCAATAAAGCCTGGAATTAATATTGAACCTGTCAGGAAAAAATGGTTGACTTCCACATCCAAGCTGTATGTGAGGAAGCATGGTGGGGCAAGGTATAAGTATGATAGAAATGAAAAAACCTGGGTTTGGGTCCCCTCTTTCCTTATTCATTCATTGTGTGACTTCTGAGTGGTAACTTACCTGAGCCTTTGTTGCCCCTTTTACCAAATACAGATAGTAATATATAATTATGCAAGGGTGTTCTAACATGTGAATATAAATACTTTGTTCATTTAATAAATATTTTTGTAGTACTCATGCGATAGTATGGGCCAACCACTGTCACAGTATTGGCAGTTCAGGAATAAACAACCAGAGATTGTTCCTGACCTCATGAAACATTCCAGTAGATAACAGAATAAATACATAGGTGCTCAATAAACAGCAGATCATATTCTGTTTGTTAAAGGAGTAAGAAATGCACTTGAGATAACAGGAAAGAAAATCCCTTATGGGTAACATTAACAATCACTTGAATGTAGGTCAGTCTTTGCTAAATGGAAAACAAATGTGGATGATTTGGGGTAAACTACTATTTTGACACTGTACAGACATATTTGACAGACTAAGAAACCAGGCTGATGAAACAAGTAGAGGAGGAAAACATGCCTGACTTTAAATGTATATATGTGGCTTCTGCAAAAACTCATCTCAGCTGCTCATTGCATGTTCAACAAGATTTCCTCAGTTGAGGAAGCAGATACACATGGTGTTACTGCTCCCCCGCAGGTGCACTGTGAGTATCGAGAATGTTTTCTGCACAACAAAGACAGGTTTAATACCTCTCTGAACTGGTGAATACATTGCATTATTATAATAGTAGTATATTGACTTATTCAGAAAGGATCTCTTGGTTCATGCTTCTCACAGTACTAAGTCCAGGGAAAAGTTCTCCAACCTACACACCCACGGGAGCTGCCAAAAGCAAAGACCTTGAATTGAGGAGAGCCTCCCTTCAGTTTTCAAAAGTCTCCGGCATTTAACTCCATTTTCATGGGATTCTGTTTTGTCAACAGGTAATACCCCAGACTAATTACTACAATCAGAAAGAGCCTTTGCAGAAACCCTGTCTAAATGCTGCAAAGCTTTCTTTCTTCTTTTCCAAGATTCTGTTTAGGTTGCTGTTATTACAGTGACTGCTCTGTTGAGCTGGCCTCCAGTTCCAGAGGCCATCTCTAAGCTGAGGCATTAAAGGAGCTCTCAAGGAAGCATTGCTCAATACTGAGGAAATTAAAAATACTATTAGTCTAGAAATCTCCTGGACAGCAGCGGCCCTGTCTCTGTACAGAATGCAGCAGAAGCCCAAGTGGAATTTCTCACTGGGATTCCAAGAGCATGCTTGAATGTCCATGATTTTGTGAAAGGCCGAAATGAAGAAAGTTTAGGGAATAAAGGCTAAATAATAATCCCAATGGAAATAAAATAATGAGGTCAAATGAAGTTAAGAAGGCAAGGAGAATGAGAAGAGTTATTTATAGTGATGCATTTCTAAGATAATTGAAAGACTCTCTTTTCTGATATTTATGAAAAAGAAGCTATAGGCTATGTGATGACCAGAGATATACACCTGAATTCAATTCAGTAAATAATACACCAAAAAGAAAACAGTAGTGAATCCTGTTTATTAGTTATAGGTGATTTTGTTTTTCTTACTTTGCCTTTGGTATTTTTTCCTTCTCCTAAACAGTGGTATGTAAATTGGATTTATAAATAAATATATTTTAAAAGAAGATGGACTGGTAGGCATTAGGAATTCTCTCTATTTCATGACCACAAATCACACGTTTCTCTGCAGTCAGCACCTTGTGATGTAATTCTTTACAACTGGCCCACTAAATCCACATTAAACTCAGGACCTCATTATTTCTATATATGAGGGAGGCAGAGCTGCAAATCATGGATATCACTAAATTGGCATAATAAAATTGGAGTGATTTATTTAGCAGCAGAATATGGGCTGTCTTGGAACCCAAAACCAAGAAAAGCAGGGCACTTGAAAAGGGATTGGAACCACTAAATGAACCAAAATCATTCTCTCAAATTTCTCTGGGGTTGTTGGTCTCTCCTCTCTGCCTCTTTCAACACATACTTAATTCACTCTTTCTGCCAAGAAGGTTCTTCCACTTTTCTGTTCACATAGTGGAAAACTGTCGTCCTCTTCCAATTGGTATAATTATGCCTCATACAAGGCCCAGGGAATAAACAGGGAGGCTATGATGACTCAATTCACGCACTGGCCCATCATAGTTGGAAAGTTTTTTGTTTTGCTGTGTGTGTGTGTGGGTGTGTGTGTGTGTGTGTGTGTGTACATGCACGTTCCTGTGATAGCAAATCTTGCTCAGAGGTCTCCACTGGTTACCAGTAAATATTAGAAATTTTACTAGTTTTTACTGCTCCATAGCATGCCATCTCTATAAAGCATATGTCAAATTTGGCCACTATTCCTAGGCTTCTGAGGGAAAAATCTTAAACTAGAACTTTACCCACTTCCAATGTTCTGGAGCTAAAAAGCCTAACAGACTCCTCTTTCTACTCTCCAAAAAAGTCATTTCATAATTCCTCCTTGTGCTCGTCTCTTAAAATGTCTAACGCTGATTCATACGTTATTTAAAAACATATATAGTCAGATGAGAACCACCTCAGGTTCTCACCACCAAACATAGCTTTTGGTATATATAGATATAAAGTTCTAATTTTCCGAATGTTATAATAGATAAAATATTCATACTTTGATCTCATGCTAAACCCTCTAGCTATGCTCTGTCTGCACTACCCAATATAGTAGCCACTAATATTATGTGGCTATTGTGCATTCATACACCAATAACCCATATTGATATGTGCTGTAAGTAAAAATGCACATCAAATTTCAGACTTACTGTGATTTTAATAAAAAATATCTCATAGTTTTATATTAATACATGTTGAAATAATATTTTAATATATAGATTAAATAAATATACTGTTTATACTTGTTTTAGTTATTTCTTTTTATGCCTTTAATGTGGCTACTAGAAAATTTTGAATTATATACGTGACTCATAATTTCTACTGCATAGTGCTGCCCCACGTCCTATCCCTTCTTGCCTATCCAAAGTCTTCACCTCTGCCATTATCCCCCACCCTGCCTGATTTCTAGCAACATCAGCATTCAAATTTTCTCTCACTCCCAGATCATTTTCATCAGCATATAAATTCATTTTCTTCTGTTTAAACAATAAGAACTTTTTACTTTTCTCCATATTTTTTTTCATAACTCTTCAGCGCAAAGTTCCTCAAAAGATTTCTTTGTCTAGAATTACTATGTACGTTTCTCTCCTTTCACTCTCTTCTAAAGACCATTCAAGTTGGACTTAGGTCTCTTTATTCCGGTCACTCATGGCACTCATCTTGTCAAATTGTATAGTTGGTTCACTCTTGTCTTCTTACTCAGCGTCTCAGTAATAACTGACATGGTTGAGCACTCATTCACTCCTTGAAATACATTTTTCCCTGGTCTTCTTTGACAGTATGTTACTCCCTAGTGTCCTTCACTGGCTTCTCTGTTTTATTCCTGACTAAAAACACTGTAGTCATCAACAGCACAATTTTAAACATCCTTATCTAAATTCACTCCCCTAAACTTCACTCACTCACTCATTCAGTCCTTTGTTTGGCTTTAACTTTTATCTACATGCTGATAATTTGAAAATTTATTTCTGTACTCAAAATGCAACCATAAGCTTCAAACCCATAAATCCAGTTGCCTCCTCGACCTTTACATTTGAATTTCAGTCTTGTACAACTAAATCCAGTTCTTGATATTTATTTATCAAATCGGCTCCTCTTTACATGCACCCAGATGCTCAGGTCACAGAAGTAAAGGTCATTAGTCACTTCTTTCTACCTCACCACATATTCAATGTCCTATCTATTAATATATCAAGTTTATTCAACGTGAGACACCCATAAGAAAAACATGAAATAATATAGTAAAATTGGGGTCCTTTTAACCTCCAGCTTCTGTGTCTGTCATCTCATTCCAAAAATCAGAATCATGTTTTCTGCTGAACTGTGTTGTTTGGTCACAGATGTGCAACAGGGCAGAGCATTCAACAGCTACAATTCCATATCGCGTTTCTCTGAATTCTGAAATTTAAGACAGGCAGATACAGCTTTTGATAAGAAATTTTATATCTGCACAGCTATACACTTCGTCAGGCTGGCACTTCGCCTTTCCTGTAAATCCTTAGTGTATGCCAAGAAAATACGGGAGACAGTTTATTAAGTGTTTCACCATCCATAAGTAAGACCATTTCCCTGCTGCGATAGAAGGGATTTTCACTGTCCTTAATGTTCTACATTTTTTCCCAGGGGTCTATTACTTACAACCTTACTGTCTGATAAATTTCCATCAAGTTACCATTTAGTAGTACGGCACACAAACTCAATTTAAGAAACTCAGAAAATGTATCAGAAGAATACCAAAAATGTAGCCAAGCCTCCCTAAGAGTGGAATCAGTTGGAAACAAAAATTACTTTCTTCAATTTTCTATTTCTCTCCTCAGGTCTATGTCAGCCTTTTTTCTTTTTTCAGCAGTGACTTTTTTTTTTCTGATTAACACAGCAGAAACTAGCTACATAGGTCTCCTGCTTTTTATCATTTTGTAATTCAAGTGCCAGCAGAGACAAAAATAATTCTGAGTTAAAATTCCAAGATCCTAGAAAGGGAAATAAATCTATTGTCCTAGCTAGCATCAAGACTGAATCTATGGGGCCACCTGGTTCACGGCTTATTTAGCAGTTGTTCATGGTATAAACTTTCTAAAAAGAAGGCAAACGCAGGATCTTTAAGAAGACAGGGTGGAGGCAGGGAGGTACCGAAGAATAATATTTTTGCATGTCTGATATTATACCAGAAATGAAGGAAAACATAACTGCTATCACTGCTCACTGCTTCCCTGGAGCATTTCACTTGTCAGGGACCATGGATTTCTACTTGTCAGGTGAATTCCCAGTGCCAAGCTCTGTGAATTACATAAGGAAACACCAATAAATACGGGTTTTGTAAATGAATCCATGAATGAATAACAATTGTCGTACAGGAAGTGAAGGAGAAATATCATGGGGCTGTGTCTAAAAGAATGGATAAACATTTAATAGATATTGGGGAATGAGAGCAGAATCTTGCTGAGATAATATAGTAGAAAAATTTTCAATGTATATAAATAGTCATTGAATTCTCAAATAAGCTAGGCTTTTTTTTTTCATTAAAGAATGGAGAGCCATTGTGGGAGCTAAGGTAATTTATATCATTATAATATCCTAATTGTTCTCTAAGACCCTTCTCTCCAATCTGCTATACCACACTACAGTGATTATAGATGTGTTGAAGATGGGCAAGATACACCGATGAGATATAGAAGATACTAATGACGAACTTCACATTATTGACACTAATATTTTCCAAATATGTTTCATCTGTACAACTTTTAACCTTTATCCACACAATGCTTTAATATTTTTCTCTTTTTATGTTAAGCATAAGATTACTGGGGAGCTCCCTGATGGTGTAGTGGCTTAAGGCTTCGGCGCTAGCACTGTCATCGCTGCGGCCTGGGTTCGATTCCCAGTCAGGGAGCTACCCACATACCAAAAAGCAAAAAAAAAAAAAAAAAAAAAAAAAAAAAAAAAAAAAAAAAAAAAAAAAAAGGATTACTAATAAGAAGCTTATACTCTACCTTAATAGAAAAAGAAGTGGTGCTTCATTTTTATTAACAAGATAGAGATATTTACAACTGTGTTTACCACCGAGAAGTTCGGACAAGCTGTAAGCTTTCTGGAGAGTTTATTCACATCACAGAAAAAGGTAAAATGAACAGCGTAGTCTTTGCTCCTCAAACAAATGAAAACATGATAAATCAACACTTAGAAATGGGCCTGCCTCTTGAAAATGTGGCTCAGATTCTTTTAAAGTTATTTAATACACTAGTAATGTTGTTTGGTTTGAAAGACATATTAAAATACGTCCTTGATTTCTCTATTTACATGACACCATGACACTTCTTCAATTCAAATCCTTAAAGTTAAGTTTCATTATTTATAATTGTTAAACACTTTATATGTAAGATGTTTCTAGATAAACTTCACTTACATTTTTCCTTTTTACCTTTACAATCATTTTTTACAGCATGTAAATTTGGCAAAAATATAGTTTCAGAAAAGATAAAATAAAACACACTCCTGGCCTTTAAGTTGCTTCCAGGAAGCAGTCATGTAATCAGAAAATCATCAGAGAATATTATATAATGAGAATTAAACTAAAAGTTAGTGTGTCTTGGGGGGACCCAAATGTACAGTGGGAGGGGCTTATCCAGCAAAAGAGGTAAAAATCAGCCCTATTCTTGAACAATAAGAACAAGGCAGCCAGCTAAGAAGATGAGATAGGCTCCCAGGTAAGGTATAGCAGAGAGCTCTGTGCAAATACTGTGCCCATCTTACAAAATATCAATAGGTGGATTAAAGCATATAGTAACTCCAAGACGGGAAGTCATACTTTTTCTATCGTTGTCCATTTACTTTCCACCATCTTGCACCATATTCCTTATACAAAGGGATTTTGTGATAAAAATTAGCAAACTGAAATTATCTGATGACTGTGGTTCGTTAAAATCTCTGAACTGTGACCCTTTTAGCATTTTAGTATGAGGCTTATTAATGTTTAAGCACTGTGTGTGGATTACCTCATTTAATTTAAAAAAAAAATGCTAAGGAATTTGCACTATTACATTCCCTTTTTAAGTGATAACTTGAAGCCGAGAAAGGTTAAGAAACTCCTCCAAGACTGCACAGCTAATAAAGCAGCAAGACTAGTATTTAAATTCGGGCAGTTTAACTCAAGTATCTATGCACTTTGATACTGTGTAGTACTGACTACCAGATGCATCTTAACATTACTGTAACTAGCTTTCTGGAATGAATAGACAATGACTTAATGTTTTTTTAAAACTGATATGTCATTTGTGTTTTTTTCCATGTATCTTATGTTGTCATATAATAATGCAATTTTCTGTAATATTCAGAGTTGCTAGAGCAATAAATCCTGAAATAAAAAAAGACCACATGTAGAAAATGCACACTGTATACCTGTGAAAATAGACCCGAAATGAGCAACACTGAGACCAAACTCAGTAAAACTGTTGGACTTGAAAATAAGGAGAGTAGTTCTGTAAATATATAGAAAAAGTTTCAAATAACTAGTAAGGAAAAAAATATCAGATTTTATTAGCATTCTCAACAAAACACTTTTTAAGAAAATGTATAAAACATCAACAAATGAAAAAAAATTATAGCAAAAAGTAGAATGTCTAATTGCCCTTTAGTTCATTTATACATTTTAAATTATTTTTATAAAAATACCAAGATTATTTTCCAGAGATAGTTATATTATTATAAAGTTGATATGAAATAATAACCCAAGTGAAAGAAAGCTCCAGAAAGAAGAGAAATTAAAAGGTAGGTCTATTGGATATCAAAATATTTTTTAGGGAAGCCTTATGTATTATTATAATATTACATATAGAAATTTGATATATGATAAGGTGGTGATATATTCAAAGTGAATTGAATAGTTTCTCCCAAAACTTTATGTCTATTCAGAACCTCAGAATGAAATTTTATTTGGAAATAAGGTCTTTGTAGATGTAATTAGTCAAGGATCTTCATAAGAAATCAATTATCCTGGATTGGGATGGGACCTGAACCTCATTACTAATGTAGGAGAAGACACAGAGACACACAGAGAAGACGACCTTGTGAAAACAAAGGCAGAGATCAGAGTTATGAGGCCACAAACCAAGAAATGCCAAGAGCCACCAGGAACTGAAGAAGGCAAGGACAGATCTGTTGAGCCTTCAGAGGGAGCGAAGTCTTGTTGGTACCATAATTCTGGACTTTTGGCTTGCAGAATTGTAAGAGAAAATTCTTCTGTTGTTTTAAGCCAATGAGTTATGTTGGTAATGGCATTGTAGTTATATAAGAAAATGTCCATGTGTTTTAAAAATTTCAAAAAGGTTATGTTGTGTACATTGACATGATATTTAGGATTTGCTTTAATATAGCTTAACAAAATAAATAAGTAAATAAATAAAAATAATTTAATCAATGGAAAGAAATCTTGATAATTTTTGAATCTGAGTGATGGATAAACGAAGTTTCATTGTATTATTTCTCTCTACTTTTAAAGTTTTAATAAACTTTCAAAATAAAACATTTTAAAAGAAAGTATTAAATATTTAGTAAAACTCTTTAAAGGTAGGGTAATGTTCTAAGTTTAGAGGCAATAAAAGTACTCACAATTTACAAGAGTAATTGATTTAACGACATAAAAATATAAAACTTATTTAGATTTAAAAAAAAATCTCCCTCCCAAAACAAACTAAGTACCTGAAAAACATATCTACAAATGATTCAAGTATTTATTATATAAAGAGAGTATACGAGGTAAGACAACTAATTCTGTGAATTCATCTTAGAAAAAGTGCTACATACCTTGTTGCTCTACTGTCATCTAAGTACTCCCCTTGGGAAGCTATGCACTGACACTCCGCCCTAGTCTACCCTTCAAAGCAAGTTTGGAACAGTTGAATAACTACATAACATGTATCACGAAGTATAGCACGTATTGTGAATACAACAATGAACAGTGGCACCCTTGTTGCCCTCATGGAGCTTACCATCTAGGGAGAAGGCCATTAACCACACAATCCCATAAATAAAGGTAAATGCTATAAATTTGGAACATGAATTGGAGAAATGTGTGTGCTATGAAAGCTTATGAAAGAAATTTAGCCAAAAAGGAAAATAAAAGAAGACTTACATGATCAAATACAGGCTTCTTAAGTTCTGAAGGATGATATGTTAATTTGATGTAAATAGGAGGGTAAAATATTTCAGCAGAGAAGTATGTGCAGAGGTTCTGTGACTAAAACAAACAGGGCAAATGTGAAGGGCTCAAAGAAGACTAATGCTATGGACTGAATTTCCCCCTTCCAATTCACAGGCAGAACCCCAGTCCCCATTGTGACTATATGTGATGATAGGGTATTTAGGTAGTTAAGGTTTAATGAAGTCATAAAGATGGGGATCTAATTCAATAGTATTTATGTCCTTATAGGTAAAGATAGCAAAGAACTCTTTCTCTCTCAATTTCTCTCTTTCTCCACCATGTGGCTACACAGCAAGAAGGTGGCTGCTTTTTAAGCCAGGAAGAGAAAACCAAAACCAAACCCTACTGAGGAAGAGGAATAATAAATTTTCCTCCCACATTTCTAAGTTCACCTTTGCTTCCATTAAATCCTGCAGACAGAGATCTAGAGGGTGTTGACACGGTAAGAACTCCTACGGTCGCCAGCCTGCCTCAGAGCCCCAGGATCTCTTCACCCACAGCAGCCCCAAAGAGAACAGTTAAGTCTCCTGGCTGACTCACTAAAACTGTAGAAAAGTAGAAAAATAATTTTCCTTCTACCTTTCTAAATTCTTCTGGCTGGATTACTAATCAAATTTACACGAGACAGATTAACAGGAGAATATTTCCGAATTTATTATGTATAAACAGTGGTTCCATAAGAATGTGTGACCCAAGGACAGATTGGGCAGTTCAGGCTTATATGCCATCTTGTACTAAGGAGAAGGAATGGTTTGGGACTTAAAAGGGAAGGAAAGCAATTCACATGGGGACAGTAAAGCAAATGTTTGCTAAATAAATGTTCACTGGGCCATTTTTAACAATGGGACTTGGCTCACCTGGGCCTTTCTAGGTTCCTCACTATCTATCACTCCTACTTCATATTAAATGAAGATGACATCTGTCTTCCTGGAGCAGACCCTCTATTTAAATTCGTTATGGCAGTTGGAGGAAGGTCAAAGGTTTTTTTTTTAGTCTTTGTTTCTTAAAATAACCAGCTAAAAATAATCAATATCCCAAAGGCATATTTTGGATTAGTGGACTCTGCTTCCACACACTACCAAACTTTAATCTTACACTTTTCAGCCTCTTGAGCTGTGAGGAAATAAATATCTGTTGTTTAAGCCACACAGTTTGTGGTATTTTGTTATGGCACTTCACACAAACTGATACAACCAATGTGACAAATTGAGAGAAAAAGGTAGAATTTGGTCCAAGATGAGGATGGAGGAGCAAGTAAGAGCTCCTTTGCAGACAATGTGACTTGTTTCAAGATCAATGAAAAAAACTTCTGAAAGGCTTTAAGAATGATAATATGATTGATTTTTTTTTGGCAAAAACAATTGGATTAATATTTTTGAGAAGAACATTCTAACTGCAGAATGAGGGTAGACCAAAGTGTAGACCCGTTAGAAAGATATTGTTAAAGTCCGGGAAAGAGAAACTAGTAGCTTGGATTAGGAGGGTGGTAGAAAAGATGAAGAGAAATGACCAGAGGCAGAAGATACTTAGGAGGTATAAAGCATAGAGGACGTAGTAACGGATTGGATTTTTTGATGTAATATCAAGTGAAAGAGTCAAATGCAAAATTATAGATTCATTATGTTACAACTAAAACTGAGAGAAACAGAGGGTAGAAATATATAAATTTTAGATAACATTTTCATTCTCTACTTTCCAATATAATAAAAATGTGGTTATATTTTCTTCTCCTTTTTAAATAAAAATGATATTTTAGTATAACTGCCACAAAATTACTGTTAGGGTCACTCCTCCAGGGTAATTGAAATGTAACTATAGGTTTTACTAATATTTTGTGTAAAATGAGTACAATCAGGAGAGGCCTAGCAGCAGGAATTATCGTTGACATTTAAATATGCCACAGAGAGTCTACAGTAAAAGAGGTGTTTCTGCACAAGAAAATTCATGTAGCGCTAAAATCATTATCAACAAGGCTCCCCTGCTTAATTTTCTTGAGAGAGGTTTTGCATAGACAGATAGACAATTATGTCTCTTCTATCTAAGACAGGTTTTCCAACCCTTCTGAGGCTTTGATTCATTTATCACCTGTAACATAGGGTCCTAACAGTATTTTCTCAGTAGAGGTGCTGTGAGGATACAATAAGTTAAGGCAGGTGTTCATTGCAGGTAAAGTCCTTTGAACAGTGTTTGTTGCATGCTAAGTGTTCAGACTGGTGGTGGTGGTGGTGGTAGTAGCAGTGATGGTGGAGTTAGTTATTATTATTTTTCATTCTCTCCACATTTAGATTTTTTAATGTCTGACATGTGGTTAAAGTAAAATGATTTCCACCTCAATTAGTTATGAGACATGGGTTTAAGTTTAAAGAAATTATTCTTCTTGCATAGGAAAGACAGTTTATTGGGATTCTAGAAAAAGATGTTTCTGTAAGTTAGAGTAAGTCAGCAATTCCAGAACTAACTGTCTAGGCAAGATGGTCAATACTTGGTACTCATAAGTAAAATCTTCCGCTAAGTCATCTGATCATTTTTGAATGAGAATACTTTCTTTCTTTAACCCACAAGGGCAATTTGGAAAACAAATAAACAAAAACAGCTAAAGCTATGTGAAGTGTTGTCCAAGTTACCAAGAGACTAGAAAGATCAAAGGTAAAGAAAAGAGATAAAGTGATGGGATTTGAGCAAATTGGTTAATTTGATTCTCAAGCAATATCAAGGCACTTAATAGGTGAGCACTATATTTTCTAAGTTGTATTTATGCAATAATTTGTAATATAAGTAAAAGTGTAACTTTCTGAACAAATGATGCTTTATCCTCCTGATTAGTCATCCAATAATGGACATATCACGTTGTTTCTTCCAAAGCATATTTTGGATCCAGGGGAAGTATTGAGTATCATAGTTCTGGTTTTGCTTATCTGCTCCATCTACTGAATGTAGGATCAGGAACTGGTTACTTAACTCTAAGCCTTAGTGTCCTCATGTGCAAAACGAGGAGTGCAACACCTTGTTTACATGATTATTATATGAAGATTTAAGTAATAGAAAATCCTGGAAAGACTTCACATTTAGCCTAGTACGAAATTTATGAAATACTAGTTCCCATACCCCTTTCTTGAATGGGAAACCAATTTTAGAACATTTAGTCAAAGGAATATGTACAGAGGTACACAGTGAGATAAAATATACAGTTCTAGATCCTTTCCAATCTTAAATTTTATCTCTACATCAGTGCAAAAACAGGAACTGGTTGATTATTTTTTAAGCATAATTTCTCAGTTAGGATACACTCAATATGTTGACATGACTCGGACACATGCAGAAAGCAGATTTTATTGACATCTGATGGATACATTAAATCCATAATTAAAATTACAATAAGGCATTTCCAAGTTCAATGTTTTATTATTCTGTTCTTTTATTCAATTTAGCTGGAAACCTCTTCCAATGTCTATTCAAGGAGAACATTTTGAAAAGAGTATTTTAATGAGACCATTTGTGTTCCCAGTGCCTTGCTGAGTGACAGGTTATGGAAAGCAGAGATAAATATTATTTGAATTTAGAGTATAAAAAAGGAAACATTTTATAAGCTTATCAGTGTCTCACATTCACTATGAACTAGTGAATTTTCCACAGTGTGGTCCAAATATAAAACTTTCAAAGAAGGCAAATCACTATTCCCACTGTTCTTTTCAACAAGAAATTTTGGAGATCTCATCTCATAGTGTTACTTTTCAAGCACATTCTGCTTCTAGGTTTCTTTAAAAGTTTTAAGGTAAGCAGACAAAATATTTTCCTCAGTTTTATGATACTAACAATGCTCATTCATTTCAAAGAGTTTTTAAATTTTATCAAGGCTTTCTGTGTCTAGGTGTGTATGTTTAGTTAGAAGCTGAGATGCCATAATCTCTGTAGTTGAAAAATTGTTTAATCTACAAGATTATTTTGCCTTATAATTTTCTGGTGCCTGAAAAATAGTGGAAAATGACGACCTCCCATTTTTCTAAATACCAAGTATAAAATGCTGTCTGTCTATTCCTGCATTTAGTATTGATTCTTCAAATGGAAAAAGAATCTGTGAAGAACACAGGGGAATCAAGAAGGCTTTTAGACTCAACAGGAGATTCAAGTAGAGAGGACAGTCCAGAAGTGGTTTTAAACTGCCTGGAAATTACTGTGCAGTGGAAAGGGCTGGGAATCCACAATCTGTTAGTAAACCCAATTCTTATCATAAAAGCTGTCAAATCACTGAAACACCATGCCAGTTCCATGTTGTTTTTAACACTTTATAATGTAGTAGTGCAGAATCAGATGGTACAATGGTTCAAGTCATTTCATAAAGCACTGGCCTCAGATCAGCAGCAATTCCTTTTCCCTGTATCCTTAGCTCTGTCCTACAAAAGCTTTCAACTTGAAAAACCAACTCCACTCAAAGCGGAGTGCAGACAAAGGCGATGGTCTTGGGCTACCGCTGTGGCAAGGGAGTCTCTTTTCTTAAAAAGGGCAGGTGGGAGGTTACACTAATGGAATCATTTAGTGGCTGCCTCTCTTTAAGTGCTTTCCTGGTTGAGGGGCCAAAATCTATATTAACACCTCTGCCCTTAGCAATACAGTCTTTCAAGTCAAAGAGCTTTGCCCACAAGTCTTAAGAAGACTCAATAGAGCTCACTAAATAAATAACAAGCAAGTGTGAATTGTGACAGTCTAATGGATTATCTTGGATCAGAACCAAAAGGGAAAAAGAAAAGCTGGGACCCATAATCAGTTACAAATGTCTTTCCTGTGGCTCCTCCAGCATGTCATTCATTTCCATTCCATTGGAATTAGAATGCCAATGTGTTTTTCCCAAATGAGTTCGTTGATCTGTGAATATTAATTTGTGAAAGGAATTCTGAAAAGTAAAGTTAACGGTATATTGTGCCACTCACAATCTCTTCCCTATATCTCTACAACACTCTACGTGCATGTGGAACTAAAG
The DNA here is from genome assembly GCA_004026885.1 of Lyroderma lyra. Classification (NCBI taxonomy): domain Eukaryota; kingdom Metazoa; phylum Chordata; class Mammalia; order Chiroptera; family Megadermatidae; genus Lyroderma; species Lyroderma lyra. The sequence continues at coordinate 52,739 of PVJL010008070.1, forward strand.
GTTTAAGGACCAGGCAAAATCGACAGCACTCGAAGTCTGGTGGTGCAGAATCCTTAGGTACCCTTTTGAGACTGCAGTGTGAGAAAGGCTACGTGTTATAATATTGATTTCCTCAAAACCAATGTTTTCTAAATTTAGCATATTATCTGTTCCTGTTTTCTACATTGTTTGTGGCCAATTAGTTATTTTATACTTTCTTCTTTCTCTTCTTTCTCATGCTTGATTACAAGACTTACATTGCTTTACATATACCAGGTGATCAGTCAGGTATTGAATTAAGTGCTCTACAAATATTAAAGAAGAAGAATAGACAATGAGCCAGATAGTAAGACAAATTTTTATAAACTACAATAATTCTAAACAGCTTATCGCAGTCAGTCACGTGCACATATGAAGTAGATTATGATTTAAGTAATACCAGGAAGTCCTATGTTACATGTTTTCTCCTCAGAAGACCTTAACATTTTACTAATCAGATCCAGTCTTTAGGTTTTGTCATTATTCTTTAAGAATATTTTGAGCAGAACAACATTCCCAAATTCTAATTTCCTAAGGTACTTTAAATGTCGTTCTCTTTGCTAAATCCCCTACTTTTCCCTTTCATAATTCCCTCTTTGTCTTTCTATGTTTTTTGGTCTTCTATAAGTTAGTACCCTGAAAAGACTAAGATGAAGTCCCTGTATATTCCCCTTATAGTAAAAGAAATCCCATTCCCCTATACCACATTTAAATTCTTTTCCAAGAACAGAAAAATTCAGGTCTTGCAGGAGAAATTTTAACTTTGGTACAAAGTTGCTAACAGTCTTAAAGCAGTGAAGTTGATTTAGAAGTATAATCCTATCAATTAACAGGAGGATGACAAGCTCCCCAACTCCACCCCACCCAAATAAAATTGATCTTAAAGATCCCAGAAAGAAAAAGAAATTCAAGAATTTGGTGGCAGACTTTATATAAACCACATTCTTTTTTACAGAAAAATTTTAGAGCCCTTAATCTCCCAGTGAGAATGTGGTCTGACATGATCTCTTTCCTGAAAATTAGTCATAACCCAATTCCCAGGCCAAAGCTTATAGACAACTCTCAGACCATCCAGTCAGCCTGACTTTAAAGATAAATCATGCTTCTACTCCAGGACTTTCCTACTTTTAAGGGGACTCTCATATGGCTCTGACAGTTCTAATCAGGCACCAAATTAGTGTGTTTCTGTGATACTCACAGGCTTTAAAAATCTGACTTCATCCCATTTTTTTCCATCTAAATTTTTCACTTGGATTTCTGTTTTGTTTCCTGTTTTATATTGTCTTGGCAAACCCATTCCCAGGTGCCTGAGATCCTGTTGACACACCTTGCCTCCCTTGGTGTACTTCTAGTAACTGACTCTGTCTACCCTGCATGTAGACCTGTTTAAGACAGTTAGCAATTTTATACCAAAGGTAAAATTTGGCAGACCAATCAATCCAGCAAGCAGTTTGTTTCAGAGCTGGTTCCTTAGAAACAGACTGAGAGATCAACCTGCAAGAAATTTAATGGGGAATGTTTTTAGAATCAGTATTTGTGTGAAATGGAAGAAAGAAGGACTGGGCAGTGGGGCATACAGGGCCCTATGTAGTCACAGAATGGGCTCAGTCAACCTCACGGGAGCTCTAAAGCTGGACTAGCTCTTCTAAGTTGCCCTGAGTTGGAGCAAGGTGGCTGGGTGTGAGGCTACAGATTGTCCTGGGAAGAGAATGACCTTGACTGACATGGTCTTTTCAGGTAAGGCAAATTTCTACAAAGATTAGATGGCTGAGGACTAATCTGAGGAGCATTCTTGGTATCTAGGAGAAGTCTCTCAGTGCTATTAGAAAATTTGGCATAGTAGCATAGCATTCATTGTGGAAGGATAAGCAGAAGACACTAATTAATGTGTTTTGGGGTGTGTTTTTGAGATACAGATTTCCACTCCCTCTCTCCTTCTTCTCTCTGTGCCAGCAAGGGAGGTTCTGGCAGTGTGAGGAGTAGAAGTTTCAGGCTTAAGATTTCCAAATCTCATGTGCAATGTGGAGACTAGGTTTTCAGGATGACAAGGGAGAGGACCCTGGATCCTGGGGCAGTGGGGAGAGAATCCAGTTCCTTGGAAGTACATTAGGAAGAAAGCAAAAGAAGAATCTATGTGTTATTTCTAAAAAAGAAGGAATATGCGTGTTGGAGTACCCAGCATCATGAAATAACTCTGTCCTGAGAGGAGCTGGATTTCAGCGGGCTGTGCAGATGAGCACAGGGACACATTGGTAGCCATTTATGTGGTCACACAACCATTACCACAGAGTACTTCCTTCCTCTCCACCAAAAATCACTGGCACTGCATAAAACCGTGTCATCTGGGGAAAGCGAAAGCCCAGAGCATAACAAAGCTTGAATATCTTATCAGCCTGCAGGACAGGAGCTCAGAATAAAAATAATATTAGATCACAGACAATGCAAAAACATAGTATTTCTTGCAAACCTAAGTTTCTGGCCTGAGGTCTATCACTAGTTGAAATCTATACCAAACGTAGTTCAGATATGGAAAATTTTACTGTGCAACTCCTCTCACCAGTATAGAATGTTATAAAAGATTTTCATACCATATTTTAAATTTATTGCTAATGCAGATGAACAGACAGTCCCTATCTCCCATAGAAAGTATTGCAATAAGGGACTTGGGGGGAGACTGACATTGTCAGAGAAATAAGAGACAGAAAATCATCTAGCAAGTCCAAACAACTTGTAGAAGATAGGAAGATATTGATCCAAGGAGAAAGTTAACAGAAACACAACTGAAGGAGCCAACATTTGAAAGTTCATCTAAAAATGAAAGTAATCATAGAGGCAGTGTATGCCATCAATATTTAATATTTCTTTTTGAATTCTAATAAAAATCAGACATAAAATTAACAAAATTTAAAAAATGAATGAGAAAATATCTGGGTACTTTTACATTTGCAGGCAATTACCAGTCTATTTTTTAAGGAATAGCAGAGCTTTTGCTCTGAGTTCAACATAGAATGTGTTGGAGATTATATAATAAATAAATAATGACTTTAGTCCATTTGTTTCAGTTGTTTGGTGTGCCTGTGGGACGGCAGACCTTAGCACTAAGATATTTATAATTTTCCAAAGGAATGTTAAATTCTGTCAACTAGAAACCAACTCAATGTGCCTGTTTTAAAAAATTCAAACATACATTTCATATTACACAGCAAGTACTCTGAAAAATCAATATCAGCAGGAGAGAAAACAAGAAATCTTAAAGGAAATGTGAAATTATAAAATACAGATAGTTTATTAGTGATGCTATATGTGGAAACATTTTGAATTTACCCTCTCAAAGTGTAACTTAAATTATTTAAATTTCTGGGTAGAACTTTGAGATGTAACCTAAAAATTGCATCATAAAGCTCAAGTGTTATATCAGCATTTACATATGGCAATTTTGTTCACATTCCATCAGAATTGCCCTTTTATGAGTTTGAGGCAAAGTTAAAAGAAGTATCAGCTTCTCTTGGCCTGAATGGAAAAAAAATGCTCAGAGGTTGCTAGTGGAGGTCATTAAGCAGCCGGATATGGAAATCAATAAAACTATGCATTTATATAATACAAGGTTATTGAACAGAAAATTACTAGATTAACAGTAAGGTTCTATTGAGAGAGGTTTGTGTTCAAGTTAAGAGTTCTCAGAAGTCTAATGCTGTGCTCAGAAATAACTACAGCAATATGCAAGAAAGCAGATGGAATTTGGCACCATTTCAGACACTGCAGATTGGATGCTATGTATTTAAATTACATGTAATTGGGAAATTATGAATGAGTCTTTGAGATAGAAAATGTCAACCATTTCCTGTTATGCAGCAATTGGTTTGATTTATAATGACTTTATAAATAGTGAAATAAAAGGAAATGTATGTACTAAAATATTAGAGCAGAACAGGAAAAGATCAACGAAGTTCTCAATTACAAAGAAAGCCATTTCTTTTCCAATGGAAAATGATTGACATTAAATTAAGAGAAGAAAGTCATAAATAAGTTTGCCCTTGTATTGCCATTCTGTCAAAATGTACAGAGAACTGTGATAGCCGAAAGACCAATAGGCAAATACACAAAATAAATGATGCGGGGCAAAGTCTAACTTTGAAAAGGAGGAAGAAATAGCCTAATTGCAATTTCCCCCTCATTGTTTCAAAGCCAATCTATTTGTTCTCTGATATATCTGCAGATAGCTTATTGTGTTTCTGAGAGTGTGGTAATCAAAGTCTTACCCCAGGCGTAGCTAGACTCAGCCTCTGTTTCTCCAGGGACTCAGTAGGGAGGCCAATAGTAAAAACAGTCAAGCACTAGAATTTAACATGTTGCCTAAAATACAAGGACTGCAGCTTGTGTGGAGTGCTGGTTTTTCAGGCAGTAATTGTACTAAACAACACAAAAAGAATACTTGGTTTATATAGTGATTGAGTCAATGAGCCTACTAGTACCACTTTGCCTTTAGTACCATGTTCTCTTAAGTCTTTTATCTTAGAATTACCTAAAGTCATGACTCCGGGGCTCTTGCTGTTTGATGAAAACAGTTGCAAATGAAACCTCACTGCTGTAAAATTTAACCAGAACTTGGCATGGCATTTGTCTTAGGAAGCACTTTTATGTAAGTTTCTCTCATCAGAATCCCTTACTGTGAATGACCTGAATAAATCATGATGTTTTCTTCTTTCTTTAGGAGTAAATGGTATCCTATATCCAGCAATTTAATCATGGATATCTCCCAATCCTAGGTAAACTCTGGATTACCGAAAGATATAGATACGTATTAAGCAATTTGCTCGTGTCTATTTAGGCTTTTGCCTGGTTTTCTAGAGCTCTGAGGAGTCCTTTAAAGAGGCATTTAATACATGCTTCTGTCCAGTTTACTTCAGAGGCAGTTCTATTATAGGAAACAAACCCCAGGAAGACCTACACACAGTAGTCTCTTATCTCAATCTCAACACAGAGTTAGTTGATAATAAAATAGTTATTTAAAGTGCTCATGGAGCATAGCGAAAAGAGGTTCCTCTTACAAACTACACACAAACATAAACAAACATTACTTTTAGAAAAAAAATTGTAAGCCTTGTCAAAAAGAAAAACAACACATTTTGGACTTAGTAAGGAAAAAACTTATTTACAAAGATGATTATAAGGGTTTGGGGGTGACTAATGGAATCAGAATTGGGGATCTGTTGCAACAGGGAGAACACTGTAACCATAAAATCTGCAAGATCTCAAGTATTAGGCAAAATGATTTTTATTTTATAGAGAGGACTCAATAAGGACAGATAGAGGATGTGATACGGGGAAGTGGGATCTGACAGCAGATCAGAGAAAGATTTACCCTGAGACCAGCCTTCTTTCTAGTTTTTCAGAAAGGGTCCTTAAAGAGGCTTCAATACTGAATCAGGTTAAGGCCATGCCAAAGTTCAGGGACTTGGGGGAATGAGAGAATTATATCAAAATTTGGTTAACAAGTACTTTGTTCCAGTCAATTAGTGGGGACAAGCAGTTCAGCTAATTATGGGACAAGAAAAAAGATTATGGAGGGTCCCTGTCTGCTTTATCATAGGTAAACAGAGGAGGCATCCCAGAGGCCTACCTAAGTTGACCTGAGTCATATGAAGAAGTGTGGATCTTTGCAGTAATTGTATTTTTCAGAACAGAAAAGGGTGAAGGGGTTCTTTCAACTTCATTGTTTATCAGAAGCATGGAGCTCAGGGTAAATTCAACATTGTGGTCTTTTATATAAAGACATTTTATTGATATAAGAATTGTTCATTTTGGTTTGTCAGTCTCTAGTGTTGGCCTGACACAAGAGACTTTTCAGAGTTTCGTAAGGTCAAAAGTAAGATTTCTTCTCTTTTACAAGCAAGGTTATAAACATTTTGTATGTTCTCCATTCCATTTCTGCTGGTCTAGAAATGTTAACATGCAAAAGTCTGCTTGTAGGAGTACAAAAGAAATGTGTTCTCAAGCTATCTTAAAAACTTCAAAATCCTTAAAGTTAGTACAGTCTTATTTTAGATGTATTTGATAAAGCATAGCAGGAGCCCAGTGATTGCTAATTAAGATCACAGACCACCACAAAGGTTGGTTCTTCAGGAGTGTGAATTGATTTTGCTTGAGCACAAGCCAGTTTAAATTGACATAGGAAACCACGTCTGCAGACACTCAGACTTCTTATTCAGAGATACCCCATCATCATAGCCACAGTGCTGCCTTGTTAGATAATTGAGGTTATTTGTTGTGGTTACTGGTGTCACTTGTGTTACTCTTACTCCCTAGTTTCACACTGCTCTTAGCTCCCTACAGAACATAAGGAACATTAAAATACTCAATTGACCTTAATAGATTCCTTCACTTCTTTCTGTTAAAGAAAAGACCCTTTGTGTACTTCAAGCATCTCACATGACTGGAGATGGCACAGTGACTGGGGGATTCCTGGAAGGTGAGTGGAGGCTCTGAACAAAGCAGCACAATTCTTAGGGTGGAAAAGAGATGCACTTTAGGTAATTTTATTTCTTATTTCATTCAACCTTCACTATGCAAATTCTTTTTAATGACCAAAGTTCTATTGGTGACTTATTTATAATGTTGTTGAATTTAGCCCTTAACTCTGTTCTATGTGTTTTTCATTGTCTATGAATGGTAGTTGTTGCAAAGTCAGAATTTATTCTTCCATACATCTGTCAATATGGAATAGCCAAAACAAACAAACAAAAAAGATCTTAGTTTTGATTATGGGGGTAAATCATATTGTTCCAGCTCACTGCTAAAAAATGATTAAATTTCTGGTAAATAATCTTGATCCTGGAGAAATATGGCTTGATTTCTTCAGTGCCAGAGAACAAGAGGCCTGCTGTTTTCAGCTGCTCTCCTTGCTACACCACCTGTTCTCTCACTTCAAACCTACACCCCTATTGACAGAATGAATCAACAGATGCCATACACTTAAATAACTCTCAAGCACCTCCCTGAAGTGCTTGGAGGACCACCAGGCAAGATAATCATGAGTGTTGTAGACAAAAGGTGAAGTGGTAGCATAGGGTTTTGGAAGCAGAAATTCAGAACTGCTTCTAGAACTAAGTGTTCCCTCAGAAATCTATCCCTAATCCCCACTTGGATTTCTACTTCCCAGACGTATACACATACATTCATACAGACAGTCTTTGCTTTCTAGTGAATGCCAAAATGATTTCACTAAATACCTTTTAACTATTTCAACAGAAAACAATTCACTACTGTCAAATTTATGATGTATTTTTTTTTTAATTTTTGCTCCTTTCTCCTGTCCTTAACTAGATATTTGATAATTCCAATATCATTTCACTCCTGGATAGATCATTCTCCTGAAAATGAATACTGAACTCAGATACACTCCTAACATTTTGTAAATCCTTTACCTAATTAATGAGAGGTGAGTCTCTTAACCTATTGTCCAGGTCCCATGGCAGATTATTAGCACTATTGCTATGATGGATTTTTTAAGTGCTCCTCTTGGGAAAGATATTTGAAAGTCACATTTAAATAAAGATCCAAAAATTACTGAACATTAATTCTCTTCTATTCTCAAATGCTATTTCTTGTGAAGGTTATGGAGGCAATTTTAATGGGAGAAATACACCATTATTTAGTTACCCCTGATTTCCAATATGCAGGAAAGGACTTTTGCTAATCTTTTATCCCCAACCTTCTCTAATGATATAATGGATTTCATTCATTTTGGAAACAGGGAGAATGAAGTGAAAGAGAAAAGAACTAAAGCTCGTGGAGGTTTATTTTATCTCTTTAACCCAACCACAACCCCCAGGGAGGTAGTATCTTGATCAAAGCATTCACATGACTTGCAATTTAATGTTGTATCCAAGAAAATCCTTTCCTATTTTTCTTTCTTGTCTTATACTCAATTGATACATTATAGTACAACCAAAGAGGCTTTTTTCTCATGCAGAATTATAAAGCTGAAAAGGACCAAAATCCAATTCACTCCAAAAGGGAGACAAACTCAGAAAGTGTAACTTGCCCAAAGACATAAGCTTATTAGCAGCAAAACCATGATTTGAGAATTGTTCTCCTGACACCAGTGTTCTTCCTCCTGTATGAGGCCCCTTAAGTACAGCTTATGAATTAGTCATTTTTTAAAAAGTGAAACATACATCCTTTCCTGCCCTACATTAAAACAAAAATTTTAAATTGAGTAGGCTTAGATGCCAAAAGGAAAAATAATAAAAGTTCAATTACGTTTAAATTGTCTAATGTGTATAGTGAAAGTTGGTTATGAGGGGAAAAAAACAGGGGGAAGGTAACATTAAAAAGAAAATAAGTTTAAAATGGTCTTAAATTTTATAAAACTTTTAAGTAAAGAGACACATTCAGAACAATAACCAAAATACTAACTAATGGCATAGGAAGCCATTAAAAATACAAAGTAATGCTAAATGCAACTTCACAAAATGTTTCTACTGTCAGGAAGGCAAGAGACCAATGAAGGAAGAAATGAGAATATTGGTGAGTGGGACTGGAAATGAAGATGCTCCGGATGGCAAAATTCATCTATTAAAAAGGCAAAGAGGAATATAATTCACATATTAAATGAACACAAAGTATCTGTCATCAAACATTGATTTTGCATTTAAGTATCATAGGGGACCTCAGTCAAAAAGCATAGGCCAGCAGTGCAAAGCCACAGAACTGGAGGGAAGTGATCATAGAATTCTATTTTGGGGAAAATGAAATAAGTTAATGTCATAGTTAAATAAAAGGCTAGTTTACCTTTTTGTATGCATATGTAAGTCCTATTATTTTTGTAGGGAGCTCACACATGTCCAGAAGAGCTGCTGCTTTCTCCTTGAGTGAGCAAATAGAACTGTGTGAACAGCAGCAGGCTGGCAGAGATTCTAGGTGGTATTAATGAAGTCAGGGCACAGATGGGACTTCTGTTAAGACACTCATACTCAATAGAAAAGGGTTTTGAAATCTGAGAAGCCATGGGTCACATATTTAGCACAGATTTATATCTAATTCTTAATAAAGAGCACTGAACTTGCCCTCCAGATCTTAGAATTTCTATTATACGCAACGTCCACAGATAAGAGACAGGAACTTTCTCAGGTTAAGTCCCAATCTATGCCATTTCATTGTACAACATTCTCTTTTAGGCTTCACATTAGTATTGACAGTATCTATAGTAAGTCTTCTAAAGTGTATTTTCTACAACCTTTTATAATTACACATAATACTTAAGCAAAAATTCTACCTTTGCCCCAAAATGCACATACCTCTTTAATATGCATCTAATGAGACATTAAAATTACAACTAAATTATAGAACAGTCATCCTAGAGAACCACCAGAAGTCTAGCTGGACAGAAGTTTTATAACTAAGGATATAAAGAAGGAGCCATGTAGAGAGTGGTAAAAGGGGTGAAGACATGAAACAGGCTGGCCCTAAACCTTCATGTGGTAGTTGAGCATCAGAAGGTCACAGAGGTTCCTCACAAAGGAATGCAGGACCCCAGTCCCACAACACTAGGCTCCCCAGCCTGCAGTACAGGTGTCAGGAAGAAGAGGTCCCACAACATCTGGCTGTGAAAAATAGTGGGGATTCTGTCATCTGAGTGGGATGGAAGGTTGTGTGAAAGAACGTCCTTTTAAAGGGCCCACACATAAACTCACTCACCCTGGGCTTCAGCAAAGAGACAGTGATTTGAGGGGCATCAAAGGCATATGGGGGCAGGGGTAGACTGAGGTGTGTGGCTTCGGGGTGAGGGCTGGAGGACAGTTGCCACTTTCCCTGTGTAGGGTCCCCTTCCTGTGCAACCAGTAAGCAGGTGCCATCTTTCCTGGGTTGAGCTTCTGCCCCACACCCAAGAGCTGGTGTAATTGAAAGTCCATTCTCCAGTTGGGGGTGGGTGGTGTTACAGGTTCGTGGAGAAGGGAAAACACAAAGAACAAAGTAATTTGGGGGAAAGTAAGATGAAGCAGCAGCAACTGTGGTGAATGGAGTATTTTCTCTTCTTCAGAGGAGCAGTTTCCACTTCTAAAGCTGCAGATGGTTTGGACTTCCAAAGGTAGAAATAGTAGCAAGTAAGCAGCAACTATGCATAAGGCAATAGAGCAGAAAAAGTAAGGCAGGAAAACACAGAAGGCCAACAGATAAAGTGTTCAAGAACCCAAGACCATGCCTGCTAGGGACAGGGACTTCCCGTTGTTTGAAGACCCAAGTAATTGTATAAGATGAAAATGAAAAATCAAACCCCAAATCCAGGGAGAGTTAATAGAGAGCTTAGCATTCCCACCTCTGTGTTCTCAGAACATGTATTAAATGCATAATAAATGACAATTATTCATCTACTTAACTATCTCCTTAACTATACAGTTAGCTTCTACATGAGCTGAGACCATGTCTTACTCTTCTGCCTGTCCCCAGCACCTCAAGTAGTACTTGGCATAGAGGATCAAAAATGTATATTGGAAGAGAAAGTTTAAAGGCCCTTGAAAAAGGCAGCTGAATAGGAGAAACAACACAGTGGTGGTATTTAGGAAACTGCCATTATAGTTTTGCCTCTGGTAGTAACTAGCTATGAGACCTTGGAAAGCCATTTTACATTTCTGAGACTTGATTTCTTTATTGGCAAAATAAATCTATTTTTATCCAGATAACTGTAAAATTCTATGTCTTTGAAAACAAAATCTAGATTTTTTTTTTGGTAGGGGCAGTTTTTTATAGTAGTTAACTACCTGCTTCTACTAGATTTACTACCTTCAAAATGGTATAAGTTAAAAAGTCATTTTTTTGAGATTTTAACTTATCTTAGTAAGTTTACTAAACACTAAAATTAATTCAAGCACTACCTCAATGATAATTTCAATAAGTTGTGAGAAATACATTTTTAATTTCTCCAAACCTCTCCTAAATGAAAATATACAGTTCTTATCATTCCAATGTAAAGTTATGAGATTGTTATTATTTTGTATTAGTTTCATTTCTGATTAGCAGGAGAATTATTAAGGTTATGCATTAATTTGATGAGTTCTATTAATCTTCCAGGTGATACCTTTGCAAAAGAAAATAAAAATTGCAGGTATTTTGAATGTCTTTATTCTTCCAAAATGAAGGAGTTTTCTAAAGATTGGGAACATTTAAAATGAATTGCGTAGTAGCATATTTATTTGTCTAATTATCTGTGTAAGCCGTAGTATAATGAAAATATTGTAATTGTGCCACTTGTCAAAGAAACACTAGGAAGAAAATTGTAAACATCATGGATGGGGAATTATGCACACGAAGACTAATAGCTACAATAATGTTATTCAGAACTGTGCTGGTAATTTGCCCCTTAGGGGGTAAATTTGGAAAAAATACGTGTAAAGTTTAAATCATGTGACTACTACTTAATGGGTATTGTACTGCAAAAGCCACGCACACCACACTGAACATTCAATAATAATTATTTATTTTAGTATTCTCCCAGGGGCTTCTCTAGTATCTATAATTGCCATGCTCTCAAAAATAGCATTCTTTGTATGGCACCTGCCCAATAAGTAAAACGGACTGGTGGTTACAACATACTTGTAGAATTAGCAATTCGTGATTTTTTTTCTTTCAACACTTCATTACTGAGGACTTATTCAAAAGAGAAAAAAACATTAGTAGATGAAGTTCTCCTATCTTGAGACCTAGGAATTTCCACTGGTACAATCTTTTTATTAAGTGTTTTACTAGGGGATAATTTGTCAGATAAGTTAGAGAAAATGGTTTGCTTTATGGATAGAACTATCTATGTTTTATTTGTGAACTGTGCTAATTATGTTCCATTTGCCAGTTCTTATTTATTCTTTGCTCTTTTCATCCTACTCTTTGCCCCAGGAGACTAACTCTTGTGTTGCATCTCCTAGGCTCACTTGTTATTTGGCTTCCAGTTAGATTAGTCAATGGCACCAGAATGTAATCAAGGGTTTTGGCACCACTTCTCTGTCCATAGCTATGCATCTCTGGGACTTCTACTCCTTCTGGTGTAGGTCTGACTCCATAATTCCAACTCTGATTGGACTGCGGTACCTCTCTTTATAGCTTGTTTTTTCTACTGCAGGGGAGTTAATTGCATCCTACTGTTGCGAGTCTCTGGGTGCCTTATGTTACTATGCCTTATCATTCCTATATATTCTGACCTGTCCATACCTTTGAACTACTACTACTTTAATAGAAACCTCATAATTTGAACCATCTGAGGCAAATTCTGTCTTTTTCCAAGACCCTGGCCATAGTCCTAATGCACTTAATAATAGTTAATGATAGATAATTTTTAGTATATTGAGTCATTTCTTGATTATAGGTCAAATACTGCTATTACAGTTATCTGTGCCCTGTTTATTTCTATAACAACATACTGTAGTGCTCTACTAAAAAAAAATAATAAATGACTGGATTAAGTGGAGATAAAAAGTCCTCACTCTGCTTCAATCATGATAACAACAAGGGCCATCCCAGCTTTAGATCTTGCCGCTGATTGGCTGGTGCCTCATCATTTACTTTATGTGGTTCAGCTTCTTTCTTTGTCCAATTTTGCAGATGTATCTCCTGAGAGCAGCTCCCAATAAATGTTGTGCAAACAATTCTCTAAGACTTTCTCCAGGGAATCCAATCTAAGTCACGCAGTGACTGGGATCAGCCTGGACCTGTGCTAGTGGAGGAATATAGTTAGAGCCTGAATTCATGTCTATAAGAATCAAATCCTCCTATAGTCTCTCATAAAAAAAATGTGCTGTAGTGCAGCTATTACTAAGAATAGAAAAATTAATTTCTCCCTTGTGGTGTTAGAGCTCTTTTTATGAGGCATCCCCAGGGAATGACTTCAGTCTCAAAAAAAAAATGTGTTCTGTTCCATCAGGGACTAGGTGAGTGGACATTTCAACTGGGCCAACCAGTGTTATCTCCCAAATCATCTCTCCTGTTTTTTGACTCTGTTCTCCCTTCTTTTAAGGATGTGGAAGTCACTGCCTGTTGCAATGGGTTCGTTCTACAGAACCAAATGAGAATATGGGTTTCTACATGAGGCAGCCAGCTTGTTATGACTCTAAGGAGTGAAGTAAGTCAGTATTTAAAGAGAGCTCATAATAAACAATCGCTAAATCAAAAGAAGTCCAGAAACAGGTTTAAGGTTTGAATTGCAAAAGTAAGAGTATTGATAAAGTTGGGTTGGAGTGAAAGCAAGTCAGCAAAGAGAGTTCTGGGCATAAAAAGTCTGGGCTTTAGAGACTCACCTACAAGTATGTCAATAAAGAGGGATAAGGCAAAAAAAAAAATCAAGTTTATTTTCATCATCATAATTTCTCTTGTTCAAGGATTCCTGGGGCAAAAATCATTAGTATGCTGATGACTGCTTTCTTTGAGGAGCCAGGGAGGCTCAGAGAAGCTACAAACAACAGTCCTACAGCAGTCAGCTAGAATGGGTGAGAAAACCAGAGCTTGGCAGTGGTAGAAGGGAAAAGGAGGAAGCAGAATGAGGGAAATAGTCACGGAGCCCTTAAATCTATAGCAATGTAATTACATCAAGAAATAATGTCAGCATAATATGCATATAAGATAACTGGATATCTGAAATTACATTTAAATGAATTAAGTCTACTAAAAATGATCAATAGCAACTTAAGTCATCTTCATTATATCAACTTCACGCAGCTCTTAGAGGTGTCTTTCCACAAAGAACAGTAAGAAATGAAATCAAAACAGAATAAAAAGATGCATAGTTAGTGATTGAAAAAACCGTAAGTGACCAATCAATTTCCTTTGGAAATTGATGTTTAAATATCATAGCTTAAAAGCTTACATTCATTTCTGTTTCAATGCTTGAAAGTTAGTAATACAACAATGTAATTTGCTTTGCAATAATTATAGTCTTGCCGTGCCTACTTAATATAAACAAAAGATAAAAATTGCTCAGTAATACAATGTGTTTATTTACTTCCCATTCCCCTAAGCAGACTCTAGCTAAATAAAAAAGGTAATTTAAGATTAGTCTTTCATGGAAATGCTCTTATAATGAAAAATAAACCTATTTTAATACTCATTTTAAGCATGTAGAATTAAGAATTCTTTGGGAATTCAAGCTAATAAATTCAGGTTAATTCTAAGTACTTGTAGTCCAAACAGATTTTTACCAAAAGATTTGTTACTATGGCAGGCTGGATTTAGTGGGACTGACCCCACAAGTAATAAGATTCAGAAACACTAATAGAGTTACTCACAAAACACTCTTGATGAACTGCAAATAACGGTAATAATCATTTTGCAAGGTGGTTTCTGCTCAATTTAACCACGGCCATGGAGATAATACTTTTCGGAAGGGGTAATCTTCAAGTCTGCTTTCATTTTAGAAACTCTCAATAACCTTCCAGGTCTTTTAATCTCATAATTCTCTATATGGGTGGCTATGTTTTCCTACTTCTCAATAAGAAGTAGCAGATTTGTGTTCTGTTTTCTTAGGCAGGCTGTTGACAAGTCTAAGGCAGAAGTACACATGGTACATCCCATGGCATGCTTCCCGCAGGTAAGCCCATTACCATTATGGGTGCAGGGAGGAAATGTGGAAGCCTGAAATCTAGGATAAAATCCAAGACTTCCACCTCAATGTGTACATGTCCTATGAAATCCTTCCACCTGAGTGTGAATGGGAGCTGTGGATATGATGGGATAGTTTCTCCCTTAAACAAGTTGTGTTATACTTGTATGACAAAAGTGACAGGATAGTTATCCCTGTTGGACTTGAAGAAGCAAGCTGTCATCTTTCAAAGAGGGTCATATGGCAGGGATCACTAGGTGGACTCTAAGAACTGAGAGCCTCAGTCCACAATTGCAAAGAACTGAATTCTGACAACAATCACATGAATTTGGAAACAAGTCTCAATCTCCAGACAAAGAATCTTAAGTCCAGCTGACATCTCAATTTTAACCATGTAGGACACCTGATTAACTGAGGATAACAAATGGATGTTGATTTAACTTGACAGCTTTTTGTTAATTTGCTACAGAGCAATAGAAAACTAATACAGAAGGCTGGGGGAGGCAGAGGAATGGTTGAGATGTTCAATAGCATTCATGACACTGCTGTAGTTTGTACGAGTCCTGTCTGGAAAATATCCAGCCACAAATGCTTCTATTTTTCATATTACATGGCTGGATACTTTCCAGATGGCACTCATGTGTAAAATACTTGGAGCTTCTCAAAGCTGCCTTGGCAAAGGCCCTGTTAGCAGAGAAGGAGGTAGTATTGCATAGTGGCTAAGAGAATGGACCTTGGAGTCATGGTGTACAGTTTCCATTCCCATTCTTTTTTCTTTTTTTTTTTAATTCATTTTTAGGTTAGACTTTTGAGGGTGACATCTGTTAGCAAGAAATACATAGGTTTCAGGCATACAGTTCTACAGTGCATTGTCAGCTTGTTGTATAAGTTCACCACCTAATGTGAGTTCTCGTTCCATCACCTTATATTAAGCTTCCCCCCTCCTCTCCCACCCCTTCCCCTCTCTCCCCTCCCTAACCCACTCATCCCTAAATAAATATTAAACTATTGATTGAGTCCATGGGTTATTTGTTTGTTTGTTCATTTCTTTTTTCTTTGTTGCTTTCAGTTTTATATTCCGCATATAAGTGATGTCATACTATTCTTTGTTTTTTTCTGTCTTGCTTATTTCACTTAGCATGATGCTCTCCAAGTCCATCCATTTTGTTGCAAATGGCAATATTTCATCTTTTCTTACAGCTGAGTAATATTCCATTGTGTAAATGTACCACAGCTTCTTTATCCAGTCATCTGTCTCAGGGCACTTTGCTTGTTTACATGTTTTGACCACAGTGAACAGCACTGCGATGAACATTGGGGTACATAAGTCTCAGCAGACAAAGGTTTTCAAGTTTTTTGGGTAGATCCCCAGAAGGGGGATTGCTGGGTCAAATGGTAACTCCATTCCCAATTTTCTGAGGAACCTCAACACTGTCTTCCACAGTGGTTGTACCAGTTTGCACTCCCACCAGCAGTGTACCAGAGTTCCTTTTTCTCCACATCCTCTCCAGCACTTGTTATTCCTTGTCATGTTGATAATAGCCATTCTAACAGGTGTGAGGTGGTATCTCATTGTGGTTTTGATTTGCATTTCCCTGATAGCTAATGAGGATGAGCATTTTTTCATATGTCTGCTGGCCATTTGTATTTCTTCGTGGGAGAAGTGTCTGTTTAGTTATTCTGTCCACTTTTTAATTGGGTTGTTTGTTTTTCTGTTAAGTCTTATTAGCTCTTTATATATTTTAGATATTAGACCCTTATCAGATGCATTATTTGCAAATATTTTCTCCCATTCAGTTAGCTGTCTCTTTGCCTTGTTGACGGTTTCTTTTGCTGTGAAGAAGCTTTTTAGTTTGATATAGTCCCATTCATTTATTTTTGCTTTTACTTCCCTTGCCTTTGAGGTCAGGTTCATGAAGTCTTCCTTGAATCCTAGGTCTATAACCTTAGTACCAATGCTGTCTTCTATACAGTTTATTGTTGCAGGTCTGATATGAAGGTCTTTAATGCATTTTGAGCTAATTTTTGTATATGGAGAGAGTTCACAGCTCAGGTTCATTCTTTTGCATATGTTTTTCCAGTTTACCCAGCACCACCTACTAAAGAGGCTGTCTTTTCCCCATTGTATGTTTTTTGCTCCTTTATCAAAAATTATTTGTCCATAAATTTGTGGATTTATTTCTGGATTTTCAGTTCTGTTCCATTGGCTATATTTCCATTTTTCTGCCAGTACCAAGCTGTTTTGACTATTGATGCTTTGTAATACAAATTGAAGTCAGGGAGTGTAATGCCACCAGCCTTATTCTTTTTAATGAAATATTGCTTTGGCAATTCGAGGTCTTTTATGGTTCTATATAAATCTAATAATTCTTTTATCTATTTCACGAAAGTATGATTGTGGGATTTTGATGGGTATTGCATTAAATCTGTATATTGCTTTGGGCAGAATGGCCATCTTAACAATATTAAGTCTTCCTATCCATGAACAGGGGATATTTTTCCACCTCTTAAAGTCTGTTCCAATTTCTTTCAAAAGTGTCTTATAGTTTTCTGTGTATAAGTCTGTCACGTTCTTTGTTAAGTTAATCCCCAGGTATTACATTATTTTTGTTGTAAAAGCAAAAGGAATTGACTCCCTCATTTCTTTTGCTATGGATTCATTGTTTGAATATAGGAATGCTGTTGATTTTTTTACATTGATTTTGTATCCTGCGACTTTACTATATTCGTTAATTGTTTCTAATAGTTTCCTGGTGGAATCTTTGGAATTTTTTATATAAAGGATCATGTCATCTGCAAATAGTGACAATTTGACCTCTTCTTTCCCAATTTGGATACCTTTGATTCCTTTCTCTTGCCTGATTGCTGTGGCTAGCACTTCCAGTACTATATTAAATAGCAGTGGTGACAGGGGGCATCCCTGTCTTTTTTTTTTTTTTTTTTTTTTTTTTTTTTTTTTTTTTTTTTTTTTTTTTTTTTTTTTTTTTTTTTTTTTTTTTTTTTTTTTTTTTTTTTTTTTTTTTTTGCTTTTTGGTATGTGGGTAGCTCCCTGACTGGGAATTGAACCCAGGCCGCAGCGCCGACAGCGCCAGTGCCGAAGCCCTAAGCCACTACACCATCAGGGAACTCCCCGGCATCCCTGTCTTGTTCCTGATTTTAGGGGAATAGGTTTCAGCTTTTCCCTGTTCAGTATGATGTTAGCCGA
>PVJL010008071.1:0-70637 GCA_004026885.1 Lyroderma lyra
GGCCTGGGTAGGGGGTCAGGCCTGGGTAGGGGTCCCAGGGGGCACCCTGAAACCTGGGTCTGTACAGACAGGTGTGGGTGTGAAGGTGGGAGGAGCTCTGAGACCAGAGTGAAGGCCTCGGAGCCCAGACAATGGCGGGTATGCCCTCCTCTGCCAGCCTCCTGCCAGCCGGGACGGACAGGAGGCACAGAGGGCTTGGCCTGAACATAGCCCAGAACCCCAGGCTGCAGGGAAGGCAGGAAACAGGGTTATAAGCCCAGGTCTGGAGCCAAAGATGAAAAACCTTGCTGTCCTGTTTCATATGGTACTGACACCTTGAATTCAGCCCAGTGAGACTAGGCTGACCATTTGTGCCATTTGAAGTGGGACAGTGCCTGTTTTCTGTCCCATTTAAAACGGTCCATATGGTCAGCCTACTATTATTAGCATGATGAAGGAGCCCAGGCACACCTGGCCAGTCTGGGCACCTGCAGGCCCGGCTCACTCACAAGGGGGACAAGGCGGACAAGGCGGACAGCACGTCACCTGGGCTTGCACTGTGAACTCCCGGCTGCCAGCCTCAGTGTTGGGCTGTCCAGTCTCTTCTAGAGCACCCACTATGCGCCAGGCCCTGTGCTGGGTGCTGAGAGACCCCCTCCACGAGGCATCAGCCCCAGCCTGCCCCCAGGGCCCACACAGGGAAGCAGCTACATCCTAAGGTCGGTCTGAGAGGGGAGAGTCTACAGAGGAGGTAAAAGTGGCTCTTGAAATGGACTCCAGCCCGGGGGGGTCAGAAAACAGCTGGGAGCGATGGCTCTTGTCTGTCCCAGAGGCTCTGTCAGGAGGCGGGCAGGAGCCGGGAAGCATCCAGATAGAGGGAGCCATGGGAACCACCTGGGCCTGTTGGGGGGACTGCACCTGGCTGGGGTTGGGGGGAGGGGCGGTGATGGTGACAGTTCCCATCTGTTGAACATTCTAGCCAGCTCCAGGGCCAAGACCCTGACCTGCGTCATCTCTTGCCCTCACAGCAACCCTAAGAGGTCAGTTTTATCCCCATTCTACAGACAAGCAAATAGAGCCCTCCCCCCGCCCCCCAAAATGATGGCACGGCTCATAACAGGCGTTGCCAGACTGGAACGGTGCTGGCAGCCCAGAACGTGGCCAGGCTCCCTCTCTCAGGCCTCAGGCCGGGCGTGTGTGAGGGGCTGGGGTCTGCGTGGAGGAGGACAGGCCACACCTGCACTCTGGAAGGGCCCTGGAGTCCCTTCTGAGGTGTCTCCCTGAGACCCGGGAGACCCAGGCCGTGGGGACAGGCCTGGAGCCCAGCCCTCCCCAGGCTCTCCGCACCCTCAGTGCCTCTGTCTCCCAGCCAGCTGGCAGCTCTGCGGGAAAGGTGGGCACAGAGAGCCTCACCCGGGGCACTGGGCGACCTTTACTCTGGCACCCATCAATGGGTCACCCAGTGTCTGGGCTTTGAAGGGCCATCAAGACCATCTGGTCCAACACTGAGACAGGTGAGCAGACGGAGGCCACACCCCGACCTGACTCCCAGTTCAGTGCCTTTGCACCTGGTCTTTGACTTGGTGAGGCAGGGCCCAGGCAGGATGGACCCAGTACCACGGAAGTCGGGGAGCTCATGGGGATAAAGTGAGGAGGAAGACCACAGAGGCCCCAGGAAGGCAGGAGCATCCTGGATCTGCAGGAGACATTCCAGGTCAGGCCCACTTTGTCCAGTGGGGACAGGACACCTGCTCCTTTGTAAGAGGGAAGTTGGGGTGGGGGAGGTGAAAGCACAACCCAGCCCTCCATCCACTCAGCAAACCCGGGCCCGGGACCACAGCGGCCCATGGGGGCACCTTTTTCCATTTGCCCACAGGCTCTGCAGGGCCCACCTGCAGCCCTAACTGGCATCACCTGCTCCATTGTGGGCAAGTGGCGACAGCCGAGCCCCTCCGCCTAGCCCTCGGCGGAAGGCAGGAAGGCTGTGGCACCGGCGCTGGCCTGGCCCTGGCCTGGCAGCTGAGATTCTGCTTCTGTTTTCAGAGGGTGGTCTGTCCCCGGGACTGTTAGCTCACATTGTGCCCATCCCTGAGAAGGTTCCTGGTACCTGCTTTGGGCCCCTGCCCCTTCTCAGCCCGGCCCCCGACCCACACAGAGCCCCACTGGGGCCTCCCTTACTCTGTGTGGTGGGGATTGCCATCTCTCCAGCAGCAGTGGGCTCTGGGCCCCGGGGGAGCTGGCAATCTCCCCACCCACGCTGTGTGCCTGTGTCACGTCTCGGTCCAAGGCTGGCGAGGCCCCACATGCAGGGGCCAGAGCTGGCCTCCCTCTGCCTTGCGGGCTTCATGACCTGGGGCATGACCGATGTCTACCCGCCTTCCTCACAGGAGGCCATGAGCTGTGGACCCGACAGGGTGACTGTCTTCTGCCCGGTGCACCTGGTCACCTCACCCCCGCCCCCTCCCCCAGCCAGTATGAGGCTCAGCCTCCTGACTGTGACCCGGGGCTGGGGAACGAAGCTTTGTGTTAGGTGTCTCCTTCCTTCAGAGGCTCAGAGCACTTTTATAAGCATGACTCGCCCTCATCCACCCCAGCTGTTGTCTTGTTTGAGCTTTATGTTTTATTGCTAGCTGGGGGTTGTGTTGACCCCTTGGGCGCCCAGCTCGGGGGAATTCCCCAAGCCAGAGGTGGAGCCGCCAGAGGATGCGTCCCCTCCCTGCATGTCTGCGACCTGGGGGCTAGGTCCTCCCCAGGCTGGTGCCCCTACCTTTTTCTCCTGGCCTGTCTTTGACTGGGAGTCTGCCCTCGTCACTCACTGCAACCAGCAGGACAAGTTGTGAGGCGGTGACCCCAGAGGCAGGGAGCTATGGGGGGAACATTAAATGGCAAGGCGGGAAGCTGGGTTCTGCAACCACTGCTGTGTGATGTTGGGCAAGTCTCTTCACCTCTCTGACCCTGGTTTCATTGGACACTCTTGTAAATATCAAATCAGAATCTGTGCAAGTGCTCTGTGAAGGCTAAAAGTTCTGTGTAAATGCCCAGGGCATTGCACCCCACCTGTAGGACGGGGGTTGGAAGCGATGCCCCCATGGGGATGTCAGCCTAAAGCTCTCACTTGGATTCTAAGATAAAAGGAGTTTGTTTCCTCTTCTCCACACAGACCGCCACCCCCACCCTTGAGCCTGCACCCCTTGGTCCCAGAGGTCAGAGTAGAGGGCAAAAAGGGGGATGGGTTAGAAATCAGATTCAGGTGCCCTGCATAGATGGCCTGAAGGGGCTCCTTCCTGAGCTCTGCACCAGGGGAGCCCGTGCTATTCACGACCCCTCAGACAGAGGCAGGCCTTCGGAGCGTGTCCACATTGGGCGAAGGAGGTGTCAGCCCCCCAGTGCCCGTGGGCTGCCGGGCCACCCCGTCAGGCTGTGTGGCTTGCTGGCCTTTTCCATGCACAAGGTGGCTGTCTGTTTGCCAAGCCTTTCCCCACGGGTGCTGAGATTTCCGCGAGGGGCACTTTATCCTCACTCACCCAATGATACTTGCCGGGGATACTTTCCGGGGGCAGGACCCGGGTGGGCAGCCCAGCTGGGCAGGAGATGCCCAGGCTTCCCTCTCCACCAGGGGCTTCCCTGGCCCCGCTCTGCCTATGCCACCCAGAGCAATGGAAACCATTTCAGCGTGATCTCTCCTAGACGAGTCATTATAACAATAGCACAGGCTCCCCAGTCCTATATCTGAAACTCCAAACCCCCAAAGCTCTGAAAATCCAAAGTTATTGTTTATAACTTATTCGGCAGCAAAGCCTGGCTGGATCAGATGCAAAGCTTTTATTCTTTCCCACCTAGGGTGAATAGTCCCAAGTGTGAATGAGGAAGTACTGATGTGTTTGATGTTGGGGTGCTGCCCAGACCTGACTGGTTTTTATGCAATATTGGGATATGCATAATATTACCTTTCTAAAGGTGCAAAAGCGTATCAACTCTAGAACGCATATGGCCAAAGGTTTCAGGTAGGAAATTACGAATGTCTGCCAGCAGCACTTAGCATAGGCCTTGCGATGTCCCAGACCCTCTGCAAGCACGTCCCAGGTCTTGAGTCATGGACAGTTAGTCCCTCGGTATCTGAGGGGGATGGGTTCTGGGAACCGGGCAGATACCCAGATCTGCAGCTGCTCAAGTGCCTTGTATGAAATGGTGCTGTGTTTGCAGGGAGGCTGCATCAGGGTACGCCTGCACATCATCTTCCTCACATCGACTCCGCGTAGTGCTCAGTGCATGGCAAAGTCAAGTTTCACTTTTTTGGAACACTGCGAATATTTTTTTAAGTATTTTTAATTTGTGGTTGGTCGAATCCGCAGATGCAAAACCTGCAGATATGGAGGACCAACTGCCATCTCAACAAGCCAACTTATTTCCATTGTGTGGATGAAGAAATCGAAGCCCGGGAGGTTCAGTAACTTTGCCACGGTGATAACTAAGGAGCGGTGTTCCCAGGCAGTGTGGCTCCTGCTCTTAACCCTCTGCTGGACGGATGTGGAGACAGGGCCCAGAAGAGGCTGACCGGATGGAGCATTTTAAACAGGACAGAAAACAACGGCTCTGTCCTACTCCAAATGGTGCGTGTGGTCAGCCTGCTAACAACACCTGGAACTTAGCCCCGTGAGACTAGGTGACCGTACGTACCGTGTGAGATGGGCCGGTGCTGTTTCCCGCCCCACTTACTGTCGGCCTGGTCAGCCTAGCCCAGAAGGAAGAGGGGAGCACTCAGGGCTGCCCAGCGAAGCCGGAGGCCCTCAGCCATGCCTGCTTCTGCTCTGGTGGGCCAGTGAGGAGGTTTGCAGTGGCGAGCCCCCCAGCAGCCGCCCAGGAGCTCACAGTCCTCCTGGCTGAGTTTGCCCAGCCCATCTGGGAGGTGTTTAAAATAGAAGATGTTTCCGTGGAAAGCTTCAAGGTTTCACTAGATTGAAACCAGATGACCCCGTGCAAACAGACCCAGCAGCAGGCGCAGGGTCTGGGTATGCACTGAGCTCCCCGTGCCTGTTCCCAGCCCCCTCCAGGCAGGGAGGCGGCTTGGGGGTTCAGAGAGGCCAGTGACACAGGACAGGACTGGACAGGACATGCCCCAGCCCGTGGGAAGGGGTGGGAGACCTTTGCTGCTGACGGAGAAGCATCCCCAACACTTTCACTGGCCCATGTGTTTTCCAGTTTCTGAAGACGGATAGAAGACTCTGGGGGGGCATTCCCCCATTCCCACAGGTTCCTAGTCGTTTCTGTATCCGCCGCTGACTTGTTCTCCCACGAAGGCACTCCTTTGTTTGCAACCCAGTTACACAACCAAATATACAGAATGTCTGAGATGTGGAGGGCTGGCTGTGCGTGAAACAGGGGGACATAAAGATGAAACAGACGGCCCTGCCCTTTGGAAACCCCCAGATACACCGAGCAGTCATCATAGCACGGTTGGGGGTGCATGCTGGGAATACAGGAGCAGCCCCAGGCAGGTCAGGGAGAGCTTCCCAGAGGAGGTGATGAGCAGGGCTCTGAAGGGAGGGAAAACAAGGGGCATTCCAGGCCCAGAGACAGGTCACTCCAGCAGGCTGGTGCACCACGATACAGGAGCCAGAGGTAGTCGTGGGCCCATTGACGGGCCTCCCAGCCCCATCGAGTTGATGGTGAGGGTGCTGGGGGAGGCAGGAGAGGGGTTCATGCCTTCCTGGATCCAGGCGGGTCTAGGAAGCCTCCCCTCCTGGCCATGGAAGAGAATGCTGAGCCGACCTGACCCTGTGGATGCTGATTCTCCTTTCTTCTTGTTTTGTGTGTGTTTGAACTTTTTCATAATTTTAGTTACAAGTAGAGAAGAGCATGTGAGTTTCTAGAGCAATGACCCCACGCAGCAACTGGTGCTGGGCAGATGTGACCTCACTCGTCCTACATAGGAAGTGGGTGGGATCGGGGATCCTCTGGATTTCCGGGATGAGGGCACAGGCCCAGAGGGGCCTCAGGCCTCTGGCTCAGACACAGCGCCCTAACTCCCCACTCTCTCTAATCCACACATCTAACCAGTTACCAGTCCTATTTATTCTACCTGCAAAATCTCTCTCAAATCCACCTACAGCCCCATCCTCTCTGCCCTCGATTCAATGCCCATTATCGGTCACCCTGCCGACCCCAGCAGGCTCTGCATGGACTCCAGGCCGCCCTCCTGCTCTATCAGTCTGTGCCGGGCCACCCACAGCAGGTGGGACACTTAGCCCGGATGT
Organism: Lyroderma lyra; assembly: GCA_004026885.1. Lineage (NCBI taxonomy): Eukaryota > Metazoa > Chordata > Mammalia > Chiroptera > Megadermatidae > Lyroderma > Lyroderma lyra. Next base: position 6,234 of record PVJL010008071.1, read on the forward strand.
GGGTTTGGTGCTCTGGAGCTTGATGAGATGAACAGACCAGGCCCCAGGCTGGGAGATGGGACGTGGAAGCAGAGAGCCGACCCAGGGGTGGGGTCGTGCTCTGTGAGAGCAGATCTGAGCTCCAGCCCTGCCGCGATGCAGAGCGCTGGGCCAGAGGGCTCCGGGAGGCGGGTCGTTGGCCCCTGCTGGGCCCCTCAGTGGGCCACACCCACCCACTGTAGGGAGGGCACCTGTACCCGATAGGCCTTGTTCCTCCTGGGTTCCAGAGCCAGGGGCTGTAGCCCGGTGGCTGGATAGCAGGGTGGCATGGAAAAAGGCTGCCCCCCTCCCTAGGGAAGCCCCAATTCATTACTGTGGCCAGAGGAAGGGCAAGGAGCATTCTGAAGGACTGGAGGAGGCAGACCTGCTGGGCCCAAGTCTGGGTAATTGGAAAAACATTCCTACTGATCCCCTCAATCTCCACCCAGAGGCTTAATGAAGAAAACGGCTTTTCTCCGCCTCCCAAGCTGCCACACACAGCCCGGGCAGGCCCCACAGGGCCTTCAAGGCCCAGCGACTTGACTTTCCCAGGCCCCTCCCACAAAGAGCAGGGCCCAGGAGACAGTTTCTCAGTCACGAATCAGCCTGTGAGGCCAGTTCGGAGCCTGGGCCACCCGCCAGGAGCGTGAGCAAGGCGAGCTGGGCTCAGACGCCGGCTCTGTCCCCGCGCCTCCGCTCAGGGCTTGCTGCCCTCGGTCCTGCCCCTGCTCTACCTCCAGTCGCCCTTGGACCTGCAGTCCAGCTCAGGGTCTTGCCTACCTCCACTCTGGAGCCCCAAAGAACCCCTTAGCTGAGGCCTAGCTCCTGATGATAAAGGAGCAGAGGACGGGGTGACAGGAGAAGAGGGTGGCCGAGGGCAGGGGGCAGAGAGGAGCTGCTCCTGGCTCTGGCCCTGGCAGTGAATCCCAGGAATGCAGGGAAGGTCTCCCCTGCCCACCCCCAGGAGCCACAGGCAGAGCGGGCAGGCCAGCCGCTGTGGTCGCCTAGGAGTAATGACCAAGCCATGACTTTGAGAACAGTGTCAGGGGGTCTGGGGGCCCCCCAGCCAGCCCAGCCTGCAGCATGGACACCACTCCCATCCCAGCTGAGCTCCAGGAGCCCGAGGCCAAGGGCAGAGCCACCCTGCCTGCTCTCTCCCAGGCTCTCCCCGGGACCACCCACGTGGGCTCTATCAGCTTGGATTAGCGTCCGGATCGTGGCTCGGCCCACAGAGCCAGCCGTCTCCCAGCGGTGCGGCCTTCCTCTCTGGGACCGCGCAGTCCCCACAGCTGCCCTGGGACAGCATCGGGACCACAGGGAGGGACGTGAGAGGTTGCCACAGGGCAGAGCAGGGAGGCACAGCGCCACAGGAGCTCCTGCCTGGACTGGCCCTTGACCCTAAGGACACAGCCTTCTGAGAGGCGCCCAGTACCCGCTTTGCCTTGTCTCCCCTCTCATAGCACTCCCTGCCCAGCCCTGGCCCTGGCCCTCTGGGACTCTGTGCCCCACTCCTTGGCCCGTGCCGGTCCCCAGCTGGGAGGGCCTTCGCCTCAGCCCTGCCTGCCCTTCGCGGGGCGCCTCCTCCGTACATCCAGCACCTCCTCCCGGAAGGTGGGGCCTTCGGAGCCCCTGCTGTGCCGTGGTCAGCATCACAGCACCACACGGCCCCAGAACCAAACCCCAGCTCGGCCGCTTCCTGCCTGGATGACCACAGGCAAGAGCCCGAAGCTCAGTGGTCCCATCTGTGAAATGGGGATTACGGCCACTTCACAGGTTGTTTGGGGGCAGGAATTCCATGAAACACGTGGGTGACGTGTTTGCATGGGGCTTGGCACACAGCACCGCTGGGAAAACGGGGTGATTACGAACACTGGTGGGGGGGGGCTGCTGTCCTGTCGTAGGTTCCCCGAGGGTGGGAGCCATGGCTCTGTCTACGTTCTCCATCCCCCGCGGCGCCCTGGAGAGAGTGAGCGGCACAGGGCAGGGGCCCAGTAAGAGGCACAGGAAAGGGGGCCCCGCTGGGCAGGCGTGCACTGAGATGGCTTTGGGTTGCCCTGGCCACCCCCAGCTCCAGCCTGGCATTGGCCAGGGACCTGTGAGGGTGACGGCGCTTGGAAGGGAAGTAGTCCTGCCCCGTGAGCCCTGGCCACCTCTGCTTCTCTGAGCAAAGGTAGCATCTTGGCTCCTGGCTATGCAAGGAACATTCCTGAATGCTGAGTGTGCCTACGTTCCAGGCCCATTGCGAACAGGGGCCTTGGGCAAGTCCCAAACCTCTCTGAGCCTTGGGTCTGTCATCTGTCAACTGAACACTCTATAAATTATCTACATCAAAGTGTTGTTGGGACATTAAATGAGATAATAACAGAGCCTGGGACAAGGTGGATATTCAACAGATGGGAGCTGCCCCTCCCCTCCCCGCTTCCCTGACAACCCCCACCCCTCGTCTGGTTGGCAGCAAAGGAGAGTGGGGACGGGGCATGCCCTCGTCCGAGGGAGGGGTGGTGTCCCTGAGCTCAGGCTACTGCCGTCACCCTATTCTGTGTGGATGGTGGCTCAGGGCCTGCTGCTCTGTCCCCTGGGGCCCAGTCCTGCTGAGGGGGCGGGGGAGGGACTCCCAGAAGAGGCCTCAGCCCCTGGCCTGTGCCTGATTCCTGAGAGAGCGCAGCCTGAGCCTACGCCAACCTACACAGCCGCCTTCAGTCCTCCCAGGTCGGCCTGGCCCGGGGCCAAACCCAGGGACACCTGCCCTGGCCCGGCCACAGCCCTGCTGCCCTCTCTGAACCTTCCCATGACGAGTCAGTGCGGGCACCATCTCCCAGAACCAGCTGGCATGCTGGGCAGTGAAGTCTCTTCTGGTTTATCTGGAGGAAGGAAAACAACGTCATGAGGTGAACCACACGGCCTGCGACCGCGAGGCGGGCTGCCCCAGGGGCGCTTGCTTTTCAGCAACCGACGCTCGCGTGCAGAGGCAGGGAGAGCCTGAGCCGTTCTGGTCAGAGGGTGTCTGGGGAGACTGGGAGACTTTCAAACACGGAACCACAAGAGAGGAGAGGGCCCCCACGCCCCCGAGGTCAAGGGATGGCTCCCGGGGGCGGTGGCAAGGCTGCCTGCTGGGCAGAGTGGCTCTGCTGGCCACTCACAAGGTCCAGCCATGGCACCTGAGGTTCGTGTTTACCGTGGTGGGCATAGTGAGTGCCAATAATAATAACAACAACAACAACAACAACAACAACAACAACAACATTGATAGGCACCATCTGGGTGGGTCCATTACCCTGTTAGCTCCTCGACAGCACCCATGAGCTCAGACGTGGGAGGCAGGCGTGATCTCCATGTGTACGTGAGGGACAGAGCCTTGGCCCTGAGCCTTCCACCTCAAATCGACAACGCTTATTTGTGGGCAGGTTGGAGATCCTTCCCGAGGTCTGGGTGGAGGGCTCCCCGGTTCGAGCCCCAGCCTGCCTGCTGTGTCCCCCTCTGCGAGCCTGGTTTCTCATCCACCCCATGTCCCACCTCATAGGAAAGAGGTTTCCCAAAAGGGGCCCAATGCCTCAATCGCACTGCTTACTTTGTCATTGCTTTAAGCAGGTTCGTCCGGAAAAGTTAGCTCCAAAGAGGGACTAGGCCCAAGCCCATGTGCTGGTGGACTGGTGGGTAGGTCGGGCTGGGGGTGCCTGCTGTGCAATGGGGGCCAGTGGTCAGCATGAATGAGGGCCGAGAGCTGTCTGGGGAGCTCAGGTGGGGCTTCCCACCCACTCTTCGGGGCTGCATGAGTGGGCCGTGGGACCTAAATAAAGTTGGCGGTGTGCCTGGGTGGCAGCGTTAGGATAGGTGTGATGCCCACCAGGGTGGGTGAGACTCCTGGCCGTGGGCACCAACCTGCTGCAGACCCAAGCTCCAGTCCTGCTACCTCGGGGCGGGGCCACAGGTCCAGTTTTGACCAGTTCTAAGGGCCTGCAGGGACTTCTCTCGCAGTAAGGGGACCGCGGGACTCGGTCCAGGGTGTCACAGTGATGCTTTTCTGACTCATGGCCCAGCGCCTCCTCTCACGAGCCTCTTGATACCCAGTGTTTCTTCATGGGAGTCACAGCTGTTTGGGCTGAGGTGCACCCTCCTCAGTTCTCCTGGGAAAGGCAGCACCTCATGGCCCTTGACTGTCAGGGTGCAGGAGGCTGTGTGGACGCCCAGCACAAGCCTTCTGCTGTACCAGGGAGAACTCTGGGAGCAGAGAGCGGGAAAGATTTGCCTACGAGCACCCAATGAGCTGACGGCAGTGCAGGACAAGAACCCAGGTGTCCTCCACCGCACAGTGGGAGTTCCCGCCCTGTCATGGCTGGTGTCATTCTAATAGGATGCTTTCCAAGATGCCACCAGCTGCAAGCAGAGGGCAAGCTTGGGGTTGAGGAGCACTGGTGTGTGGGTGTGGAACTGAGGGAGGGTCCCGGGGATCCAGGGTCCACTGCCAAAAGGAAACTTAACCTCTTTTGCCACTTTCCCAGGGCCAATTCAGCACCTTGTGTGTGAGGATTAGTCATAAGCAACTGCTTGACCTCAAAAGTCACAGTTCACTGAGTTGGTGTCACAGTGATGGTTTCCTGACTCATGGCCAGGACCACACTAAGCCCAGAGGGACCAGGCTGAGATCCTGCTGGCCCCACCAGGTGCACTGGGGTCTCTCTTGTCTGTGACCTTCTTGCCTGGTGGCTGGGACTTCAAGGAAAGGACTGTGGGCTTGGGGAAGGGCAGGCTGAGGGGCAGGCGGCTGGGGTGCAGCCCTGCCTATGCCAGCGGTTAGTCGGGGGACCCTGGGAGCTCGTCTCCCTTCCCTGGTGTCAGTTTCCTGGGATGTAAGGTGAAGGGTGAATCAAAGGGTCTCTGGGTTTCTTCCCAGCTCTGAGAGCCAACTTCTGCCTCAGTTGTGCTCAGGGAGAACAGAGTGGCTTGGGCCTGAGGTCTGTGCCCAATTCCAGCTCTAAGAACTGCCAAAGCTTGGAGCCCTCCTGCCCTTGGGGTCTCACGAGACCAGGCTGCCCGACCTCAGGGCTCACCCTCCACGTCGGCCCCATCAGAAAGAAGAGCCATAATGAGTCTAAACTGAAAGGCCCCCCGAATCCCTGAATCCCAAACGAGTGGAATGAGGCCAAGGGGAGGCAAGGAATTATCCCCAGCCGCAGTCATAACAGCCGTCCCGGGATAAGGTGCTCCGGGGCTAGAGCAGGCAGCTTCCGGCACCAGGGGACCTCTGGGAAAAAGCCAAGCCAGTGAGAGTCATGAAGGGCATTCCCGCTGACGTGGGGTCAGCCCGCTTCCAGGGACTGCTCCCCAGCAGCCGGGGGCCGGGGGGGCCTGTGAAGGGCCCCTGACAAATCCCAGAGCTGCCCGCACATTTGCCCTTCTCTCAAATGAAGGGACGATTCCTGTGGCAGGCAGGAGAGACAGGTGAGCAAGGTGCTCTGTGCTGAGTCACTGGGAAGATTAGGGCACCCAGTGGGGGAGGGTCTCATTGTCCCCTTCAGGCCCCCTGTGGTCTAGGTGTGGCTTCAGAGCATCTCCATAGACAGGTAGAGCAGAGAGTGGAGGCTTCAAAGCCGCCCCCTCCCCTGCTTTCCCCCCACTGTTCCCCCCTCAGGCGCGCACACGTACGCACACGCACACGTACGCACACGCACACGTACGCACACGCACACACGCTTCATCAGCATCACCGCCCAGTTCAGGGGACAATGGGAATCTCTTTGCTGTCCTGTGAAGCTCTGCCTCTCGGAGACCCCAAGTCTCACCCACCTCTTCAGGATTCCACCTGAGCGACTCCCCCACGCCCCTTGCCAATCCAGGGCCCGGGAGTGTTTTCCCAACAGCCTATGGGCTTCTATCCTTCGTGTTCGCCTTTGTGAGGTGAGAGGAACCCCATTGCTTGTGTTCATCACTGCAGAGAGCAGGCAGACGATCCCACTGCAAAGTGCACCAACTCCTGGGGCCACCATCCACTGGCTCCCTCCTCCGCCCCAGTCCCCCACCCCGCCCCCCACCCCGCAGTCCCTGTGCCCCGAGTCAGCTGCAGGCAGCAGAGAAGCTGGTCCAGCAGCTTGTCCCAGCAGCTGGCCCCAGAGCTTTCCCACTTGGATGGGGAATGCCTTTGGTGGCAGAACGCAACCGGCCAGGGCACGATGATTCGCTCACATCGAGGTCTGCCCTTACACTGGTCATAACAGCTTGCCCAGGGGGGTTTTTGAGGACCATGCCACACATGAGTGTGAGGGAAGTCCCAGTGATCCTTGGACCTGTCCTATGAAGCTGGTATCACGAGGCGGGTGGTAATGGAGGGGCCGGGGGCTGAGTTGAGACAGGGTTGGATTTGGGCTTGGGGCTAATTGGGTTGGTGGTAGATAGAGTTGCCAGTCCCTGCTCTCCAACCTTATCATGTCTTACCTGGACTGTGGCAATGGCCTCCTCACAGGCCTCCCTGCCCAAGCCTCACCCCTCCAGTCAATCCTCCCACCGTCGCTACGCTGCTTCCTGGAGGACTATGCCCTGTGAGCTGACGATCAAGGGCCGAGTCTCTCCCTGGCTCATAAATCTTCAATGCCTCCTCATTGTCAATGGGGAATAGAAGACTCTCAAGGCCTTGCAGTTGGCCCCAGCCACATTTCCAGCCACCCCTCTGTCCCCTAAGAGATGGGGAGGCCTGGAGCCAGAAGATCCCATGGACTTTGATTCAGGCAGAACCAAAGTCCTTGGGATCTTCTGGCTCCAGGCCTCTCCTTCACCTCAAGGCAACGCCCTGTGGAGTAGGTGGGATTTGGGCTGTGCCTGACATCCGGTTGCAACAGAGAACATTCTCTGAACACTCTGCATTTGTTTGTGGGAAAAAGAGCCCAGTTTGGGAGCAGATAGGCCTGAGTTGGTGTCTCAGCTCGGTTCTAATTCCATTAACTAGCTGGAAGGCACTTCCCTGAGCTTCCATCTCCCACCCAGTACAAGGAAGCAAGTCCCACCCTGCAGGGTGCCTGGGCGGGCTGGAGGCTGAGTGACATCTGTCATTATGGCCTTCCTGGTGTCCATTCATCTTTCTTATGGTGCCGTCCCCTGAGCTTTATCAGGCTGACCTCACTTCCTGGTTTCCGTGTGAGGCCTGGCCAGTGAGAATATTCTATTGTCCCTGCCACAGATCACAAGGATGGACGAGTGACTCAAACCAGGCCTGTGAGAATCATACTTGGGACTTGACTGGAATTACTGAGACTTTCTTTCCATCAGAGTTACTAAGCTGAAAGAAGGAAGGCTGGAGCCTTTAGCCACGGTCGTGGGTGGAATTGTGTCCCCCAAAAAGTTATGCTCCAGTCCTAACCCCCTTTGAATGTGATCTGAGTTGGAAGTAGTGTCTTTGCAGATGTAAGCAAAGACTGGGTTGGGGTAGACCCTAATCCAATGACTGGTGTCTTCATAAGAAGAGAGAAATTTGGACACAGACACATCCTGGGAACAGGCCATGTGATGACAGAGGCAGAGATGAGGCTGAGCATCTGCAACCCAGGAACACCAAGCATTACAGTAGCCACCAGGAGCTGGGAGCGGGGCACAAGAGGGCCTCCCCCTCAGGGCCTCCAGAAGGAACTGCCCCTGCCAGCACCGTGATTTCAGACTTTGGCCTCTATGACTGAGAGAATGACTTTCTGTTATGTTAAGTCACCCAAGTTTGTGGTGATTCGTTACGACAGTCACAGGAAACTAATACGGCCACCACATGGTGAGGCTGTGCCTGACACTGAGGCCAGCACTGGAAATCAGAGCCCTGGACAGGGACTCCTGGCCCTGTGACAACACTTGGATCCAGTGGTGGCTGAAGCAAGAGGTCTACTTCAGTCACAGGGGCCAATAGAGCCTCGATGTCACGTAAGTTGTTTCTGCTGAATTTCTGTCTCTTTCAACTGAGAGCAACCTGAGCCCTACAGAAGGGGTAACGACTTACGTGACATGCCACAGTGCCCGGCTCACACTGAGCACCGTGTGGCTCTTATTGCTGCTCACAGACCGAGCACTCTTGAGAACAAGGGCCCTCTCTTTCGTCTCTGTCGCAGGTTGGGTTCCCCAGAAGCAGGCTCTGAGGCAGAGTTGGGGTGTGAGATGTTTCTTAGGGAGTGGCCTTTGAGGGCAAGGACACAGGACCAGGCAGAGGGGAGGCCACCAGGGATGCCCAACCACAGGAGTCCTGGAGCTACACCTGCTTTCCCGAGCCATTGCACATTGAACCTCTTGAATCCATCGGTCATTGAATCTGGGCCACCCTGGGAAGGGGTGGGATCTTGGGAGACGCGTCTCCCTGTGGCTGAGGCCAGCTCTGATGGGACAAACAGTGACTGGTCCTCCTGCAGCCGGGGAAACAAATCCTTTACCTAAGGGGACCTGGGCAGGCCACCACAGTGCCCACCACACTCGCAGCATAACTCGGAGCCTGGCACTCGATAGCTACATTGTTGAAAACATTCATTCATTCCCTCACTCATTCATGTATGTGTTCATTCAGAACCCCAGGCTGATGGGGCAAAGTCAGGGGGCTGGGGGGCGGGGGGCGGGCTGAGTTGACGGAGTTCCCTAGGGGGGTGGTCCTGAGGTGCTTTGGGGTAGGATCAGAGCGGGACAGAAATGCCACGTGCTGGAGGGGATGTCGTCAGGGTGGCTGTGATGGGGACTGGTGGTGTGGCCTCGCCCAGTGCCTGGCACTGAGTAGGTCTAAGTCAGTGACCAGTGGTCAGGGTGCTATGGACTCCGTTTCAATTGCTTCTCTTGAGCACCGGGAGGCTATACCATTTCTCTTCCTTTCTTATGCTGCCTTTTTCGTGTGCAGCTCGGCGGTAGCCCCTGTGTCCCAGCCCCAGAGCCTCGTGTTCTGTACCGGCCCAGCCCGGCCCCTCCTGAGAAACCAGGCAACTCCCTCTTATCAGATGAGAAACTGGGGCTCAGAGAGAGGAAGCTGGCTGCTCAGCGTAACAGTCAGTGGTTGAGCCAGGAAGCAGGACCCACTTCTCCCCATCAGCGCTCCTCGTGCGCAGTGCAAACCGCAGCGCGAGCCACGGTCCCCTGTGCAGGGTGACCGGACCCCGCCTGCAGCTGCTTTGCGCACAGTGGCCTGAGGGTCAGCACAGCCGCCCCTCCCAGGGCTGATGCAGGAAGCAGAGGAGCGGCCACTCTGCTGCCCGCCCCCCAGCCATCACAGGCGGAGGGAACGTCGGTGGAGGGGGGGGGGACCTTCCTGAGGCCACACGACGAGCTGTGAGCTGTCGGGGGGGAGTCGAGCCCAGGCTGATTGTTCCGCCAAAATGGCTCCCATCTCTGCGTTTACATAAAGCCCTTAACTCGATTTTATGTTGTCCTATTTCCAAATAGTCTTAGCAGAGAACAACACCAGAACTGCCTCAGTTACACCGACTGGACCACACACTTCTCAAGGGCAGCTCGCCCCTGGGGAAGGATGCTGGTGTGCGGAAAGTCAAGTGGCTTTTCCCGTGCCTCCCCAGCCCCCCACTCTTATAACCCAGCCTGCTGCCTGAGAAGGGGGTTCCGTTTGCTTTGGTGGACTTGGATATACAGAGAAGGGTCTAGAAGGAGTCAAGCAGGAGGAGATGGAGTAGCTGAGTGGCCTCCTAATAGAGGGAAAGGGTGAGGGGGAGACGGGGAGAAGGCAGGGGGTGCCGAGTCTGTGAGAAGCCGAGGGACTTTGGGGCCGTGCTGGGCGGAGGGCAGGTGAAAGTCACCATGAAGTGACCGCAGGCACCAGGAGACCTGAGTGTGTTCTGTTCAGATGGGAGCTCTGCACCTTTCTGGCCTCCCCGCCCACCACCTCCACACCTGCAGGAGTGGGAGAGGACGTGCGATGGAAGGGAGAGGTGCCATGCGTAGGTAACCAAGGGGTGGTGGGAGAGAGACCACAGAGACACGGCCCGGAACCCCCGCTTGCCCCTGCTCTGAGGGATCTGCAGAAATTCCGGGGAAGACCCTGGATTCCTCGGATCCTGGTATGTGTGTGGCCGGGGGTGGGGGGGAGTTCACACTGATCTTGCGTGCAACTCAGGTGCTGGGAGACCCCAACTGACGTTGGGTTACACCTACATTTTCTGATTTGCTCTTTCCCATATCTCTCTGTGGTAGCTAGTATTGTCCCCATTGTCCGCTTGGGGCCCAGAGAGATTAAGTAACCCACATGAGACCCCTAACATTCATGAGAGTCCAGTCTATGCCCCCACTTTGCAGCTCAGCTGTTGCTGCCCACCCCAGCCCTGGCCAAATGCTGGGCTCACCTCACATGCTCACTAAACACCTGTGCACTGCATGTGTGTGTGGGGGGGGGCCAGAGCACTGACACTGGGGATCCATTGATTTGGGTTCGAATCCTGCTCTGACAGGATTGTAGGAATGATGGATTATTGCCCATGTGGACTGAAAAACCCACCCTCGATCCCTGTTCCTTCTAGATCCTCTGCCTGGGCTGCAGGACTCCAGGCCCGGGCTGAGGCCCCCTCTCTCTTCCCGTTTCCGCCCTGGATGGGCTCAGCCTCCCAGCAGTGCAAAGAGGTCCTGGGCTCAGGGCGTTGGCAGAGTCTGGGTGAGCCCTGGTCCTAGCACTGATGCCCTTTCCTAACTGCAGGAGGCGGTGTGACTCATCTTACCAACGAGGCCCAGGTCTGTCCAGTCTATGCAGCTTGTCCGCGCAGCCACGGAGGTTTGAGCCCACAGACGGGCTGACACCAAAGGCTCCCGGAATGACCTGGAAATACTGAAAGGAAAAGGGCAGAGGGAGGAAAGGATGTTCTGGCTCTGTCTGTAAGCAGATCGTGTCGGTGACATTTCTTGGTCAGGGTCTGGAAAGGCCTTTTAGCATCGCCAAAGCATAACAACAGTCATGCTTCTGTTGAGCTTACTTTCGTCCAGGCACATGCATTAACTCGTAGGATTGGATTGGTCCTAGGCCTGCCCCTTCCTCAGCAGGCGCTCTGGCCATCCCCACCCCTGCGTGCCCCCCCCACCCCCGGCTTCCCGGCCTCTCCCCCATCACCTGAGCCTGGGAGAGGACAGGGCCGCACTCCCCCAGCTCCCCACTGCTGCTTCTGTATCCACCGGGCTCTGTCACCCTCATTGAAAAGAAAAAGAACTCGCCTCCTGACCTCTGCGTCTCTCAGCTGGCCAGGCCACTGGCGTCTCTCCCCTCCCTGCATTACAGTCTGCCCTGGCTGTAGACTCCAGGTCATGACCCCACTCACCTTGGCCAGCTCCTTGGCCTCCACACACAGTGGGGCAGCCCATCCTCACCTCACAGTTCCTTGACCTCTTTAACCCCGTGACTTCACAGCTGTTCTTCAGCAAGCCAGCCCCTGGCCAAAACCTGAGCCTTGACCCTCCCTGGAAGGGCCCCCTTCTTAAAATCTCCTTTCTGACCTCACCTGCCTGTGCACCCACCTCTTCGCCTTATGGGGATGCCTTATGGGGACCCCGCTACCTCCTTCCCTCCCGCGTCTCCTCCCCCACCCCTCTGTGGCCCCAGGACCCCTCGCTGCTCTCACACACTCACCCACACTCTGTTTCCACCCCACCCACACTGCCAGCATCTGACTATCACCCCCCAAAAGGGGTGGGGACACCAGGCTCTTCTCACTTATGAATACTGATACACAATTTCTAAATAAAATATTAGAGCACGGAATCAAGCACCACATTATAGAGAGTACATCCTGACCGCATAGAGATTATTCAGGGAAACTGTTATGGTTTCAATATTGTTCAATTTTATACTGTATCTTAGAGGAAAAACAATGTGGTCATTTAGATGGATGCCAAAAAAAAAGTATTTTGTAAAACTCAAAGTCTATACCTACTTTTAAAAAATAAACTCTTAGTAAAGTTGGAATAGAAGGATCCTCCTTCATGTGGTTGTAAAACATCCATGTCAAACCAAATAAACAGAAAGACGTGTGATGCTGAAACACCAAGGACATTTCTGTGGAAGTCAGGCACAAGAAGAGTGTGCCAGGGTTTGCCACTGTTATTTAAGATTATCCTGGAACTGACAACCAGTGCCACTGGTGAGGAAGACAATTGCCTCAGGGAAATGATACTCCAGCAGCAAGAAGCCGTCACAGCGTCACGAGCCCCGATCGTACTTTTAAAATGCCATTCTCCATTAAAAGGAACCAGAGCTAATGGCCACTCCCAGGGCCAGACCAGGGAAAACACAAGATGAGATTAAAATGTCTTTTGTGCCAGCAAGTGCAGAACTAGCCGAAGAATAATGAGGACATGACAAAACGCAGGAGCTGCCTGAAAGCTAAACCTGGGGCATTTTGAGCATCAAAACAGATTATAATTCTTTGATTAAGATAAGAATCCATGTGTCCATATTCATATAAATGAATGAAAGAATGAATGAATGAATGACAGAGAAAGGAAAACTCTCCCCCACAGTAGAATGCCAGCTGAAAAGTGTAGAATGGGTAATGGACATAGCTACTCACCACTGGGCAACCAGCTTAGCTGCGGCTGAATAAGGCCGGAGCCATCCAAGGACCGCAAGGCCGGTGGGTGGAGATTTGATGAGGAGCGGGAGTTGCTACAGTGTTGGAGGATCTGCCCCTCACACGCTTATCAAAGACTAAAGAAAAGGCTGTGACGTCTTGGTGGAGAAACCCGGCAGGTGCCAACCTGACCCGATGACCCAGGCTGACATCCGTGCTGGTGGGCATCCCTGGTCGGTCAGTGATGCGTGCCCTGCTGCAATGCCCCGAGAAGACTGTGGTACTCTTGCCAAGAACGCACAGCCTGGGAGTGGACACAAGGGCATGTGGGGTGGGTCCAGGCTGAGGGGACATCCTACTAAGTGAACGGCCTGTGCTCTTAAAGACTGTCAAAGTCATAGGCCGGAAGACAGGCAAAGACTGAGGGCCTTTCCGCACTGAAGCGAACTAGCGAGGCAGGACAGTGACATGCAACTCGGGATCCTGACTTGGACCCTGGACCAGAAAGGCGATGAGGCATCACTGGCCAGTTGGATGGGGTCCACGGGTTGAATGAGGGTGTTAAACTAATTTTGATTTCCTAATTTGGAGGTTTGAATGGTAGTAACAGCCATGAGGAGAGGGTGTTGTTTTGGAGAAATACAAACTGGAGTATTTAGAAAATCATGGAACACTTTCTACAACTTGCTCTCAAATGGTTCAGGAAAAAAAAGGCACATCTATCTATATTCATATGGAGAGAGACAGAATGAGAGGGAGAGAGAGAGAAAGTGGTGGGGGGGAAGAATAAATGTGGTAAGATATCAACAGAGGACCTGGGTGAAGGGGACGGAGAAGTTCTTGAACTGTTCTGTAAGTTTAATGTGATTCCCAATTAGATGATTAGTGAATAAACCAACACCCGGTTACTCGGCAGATGGCTTTCACACAGCTCTGCCAAAACGTGTGACACCCAGTGCTCAGGAGTTCTTTGACTGCCACTGAATTGCCCCATTTCAGTCCTGAGACAGAATTTCCAAACTTCTACCGGTGGCCTCAGGCCCCCACCTGTCTCTCTCCTTCCCCTTTTGTCAGATGAGCTAACCCATTTTTTTTCCCAGAGAAAATACAGGCCATCCGAGGGTCTCTCCAAATCCCCCTAACTTATCTCTACATTCATCCTTAGCAGTTATTCTCAACACACTGCAATATGGCTCATTTAACCAGTGTCCGAGTGTAAAACGCCCTGCTCTGTGGCTCGCTGGGTAACAAAGGGGTCAAGTCCATGACTTTTCACTCATGGAGACATCTCTCCTGGAGGACTCCATCCTTTGGCTCCAGTCTGGATAGGCTGCACTCCGTGACTGACACAGCTGTCACCTGAGACTTCTCTACACACCACTGGCCTGTTTGGCATCCTGGTTTCCTAGATCTTCCCCTTTTCCCCTTGTTTGGGAGGAAGTACCTCAAATAATAGCTTGCAGGAAAAGCATTCACAGAAGACAACGTTTTGTGAGATTTTGTATACCTGAGGATATTGCCTTTGAAATGTTATATATATTACACATATATATATTTTTTAAATTCATTTTTATTGTTAGACTTATTGGGGTGACATCCGTTAGCAAGGATTACATAGGTCTCAGGCATACAGTTCTACAGTGCACTGTCAACTTGCTGTGTAATAAGTTCACCACCTGGTGTGACTCCTCTTTCCGTCACCTTATATGTAGCTCCCCCCTTACATATATATTTTTACCCTGACATTTATTAGTTGGTCATAGGTTAATCAATTTCTTTCATAATTTTAAAAATACAGTTTCATCGTCTTCTTGCTTTCAACACTGCTACTGAGAAATCCAATTCCATGCAGACCCCTGATGCCTCGCCTGTGCCAGCTCGCTTTCTGCTCTGGACGTCGTTAGGTTCTCCTCTGCGTGTCCCCGTGACGGCTCACGGAGATGTTCCCCGGCGGACGTCACTTAATGTGAAAGGCACCTGGTGAATCCTTTCATATCGGTCACGCAGTCACTAGTCCAGGGAAATTTTTCTAGTATTATTGTCTCTTCCATTATTTCTCCTCTCCAATTTTTCCGTTTATTTATTTTCCCCCCAGGGATTATTTACAGGCAGAAGTTGGAACTCTTGGATCCATTTTCTAGTTTTCTTATCCTTTCTCCCCCCCCCCCCACCCCCACCCCATGCTCTCTCTTGCTCTCTCTCTCTTTTTTTTTTTCCTTTGAATTTGGTTCTCTGGGGAAGGTTCTCAAATTTATCTTCCCACTTTTCTATTGGATTTTTAAAGATTTTTCTACCACATTAATTTCAAAGAGCTGTTGGTTTTCTAATGGCGCTTCTTTTTATTATGTCATGTTGTTTGTAAGTCACAGGCACAGTGGCTTCTCTCACTTCTCTGAATGTCATCGGCCATGTTACTCCCCTGACAGCCCGTGGTTCCCCCCGTTGGTCGGAGGCAGGGCAGGCTCCGAACGCCGGGCTTCGGGCTCCCGGCCAGAGCCTCCGTCCTGAGGCCTCTCACTTTGACAGTTCCTTGTACCCACTACATTCCCTGCCCTTCATCAAAACCTACCCATCTTATGCTCATTTTCTTAACAACCTACTGCCACTTTTCAAGGAAATATCCAGGGAGTACAATCCTGAGAGCAGGAGCAGGGACCTCAGCCCCCCTTCTCTCCATCTATGTCATCAGAATTTCTGGTAACTGAGGGCGAGCCATGACGGAACCGCCTTGGGTGAGAGGTGCCCCCCGCCCCGCTTCCTCCCTATGGTACCAGATGAGCTTCCCATCTCCTTGGAGGAACAGGATTTCCGGGGAGAGCAGTGTGCAGGAGCTGGCGTGAACCAGCTTAAGAGAGCCAACGGTCAGAGGTTCAAGACTATGGTGAGCTGGTTGGTGTCACATTGGTAGCTTGAAGTCAGCCACGGTATTTACACCATGGAAATTGGTGAACGCTACACATCAGGGATTGTTCATTTTGTTTTGTTCTTTGGAGAGCTTGTTATTAAACATTTACCTGCACACCATGGATTATCAATGTCCCTCGTTCAGGGCTCTGGCGCCTAGAGAGTGAGGCTGAGGAGCAGGACAGGTGTGTGCAGGTGTGTGGGGCTGCCTGCTCCGAGGCTGGGTCTGCGGTGGAATACCTTTGCAGCTTGCTCCATGAATAAGTTGATTTTACTTTGTGGGCTTGGGATCATGGCTTGTTGTGCAATTAAGTACAACCTATCTCCAAATTACTAGCTTTGGGACACTTTAAAAAAATATAAATCTATAATCACTGTATGCACATGGCAGGCTGAGCCAGCCACAAGCACCAGGGGCTCCCGATTGTCCCCAGGCAGCACATGGGCTCTTCCAGGAAAGGCAGCCTGGGAACTCTCTTGTCCCCTGAGCCCTCTATGGGTATGACAGCCTGGCTCCACCCACTTCATCATCCTCAAGGTTTGTGCTTCTTCCCTCTTTTCAATGGCCCTGTAGAGACTGTGTGGGAGGCTGGGCTGGCCTTGGTTCCCCCATGCCTGGATGTGGTGACAAGAAGAGTTGGGGAGCTAAGAGAGTAAGAGGGAGTCTGTGCCCAGTGCCCCAGGGCTATGGGCTGCTCTGGGCCTTGGCTCTCCCCGCCCCTCATGCCCTCTGCTTCCATCTCCTGCTGCTGGCCTCCTTCTAGTCCCCTCAGTGCCAGCTCTGCGGAGAGGGGCATCCCGGACATACTCCCTGGGGGCAGTGCGACGAAGAGAAAGAGTCAGGGGAGCAGGTGATTGTCCCTGGCTGACTGGTCCATAGAAAAATGCCTAAGTGTATCCTGGGGTCTGGGGATACAAGAGCCAGGGTGGCGACAGAGTCTAGGAATGTGGGCCAGCTCTTGCCCCTTCTGCCCTGCTCTGACTTAACTTCTTTCTGTGTTTTGGTTTTCCCATATGTGAAATGAAACTAATCACCCTCAAAACACCCCTGCAAGGTACTAATTACTGTCTGTAGGAGCCTTTGAGATCTTTGGGTGGAATATAACAGTACTAATAATGGATAATAACAGTCTGTCCTTCTCCAGGGCCTTTCATCCATGGATCTCAAAGCCTTTTACAAACTTTAATTAATTCTCACAACACCCCAGTGCAGGAGGCTAATGGTCATTAGCCACATTTTACTGGTGGGGAAACTGAGAGAAGCCAGGAGGTTGGCTTGAGGCCACACAATAAGTTGGCAGCCTCGTGAGGGTTAGAATTCACAGCCCCCGGCCCCTGGGGAGGCCGAGACAACCTGGGCTTCGGCCCAGCCCAGCAGCAGGCAAGAAGGCTGTTGGGTATGATGGGCAGTGGCAGAGCCTGCCAGGGCCCCAGAGGGGCTACTGAGGGGTAGCCTGGGCTACCCAGCTCTGGGGAGACTTGGGAAAATAACAGGAGGCCCACAGGCATGGGCCTTTTGCTGGCTTGGCCCAGCAATTTGGGAAGAAAAGTAACATTTATAGGGTGCCCAGTGTGCCCCAGGCCCTGTACAAGGCCCCTTGGTGTTATCTCATCCCACCTGTGAGGTAGGCCATAGTGCCAGGTGAGGACACCAGCTTGTTGAAAAAGCCACCATCTGTTCTCACCTGCTGTGGACCAAGCAACTTGCTTTTGCCTTCACTGTCACTCACACATGGCATGAATCACCCAACTAGCACTAGGTGTTATTAACCATCATTTTAGAGATGGGGAAACTGAGGTACACATGGGGAAATCTGACTTGCTCAAGGGCGTGAACTTGGACAAGCCATGTTCTTCAACAACCTCTCCCTTCCCCGACCCCATCAGCCCCAACACCAGTGGGCAGGTGAGGCTGAGTGAGCTCAGGTCAGGAAGGGTTTTGACGTGCGTGGAGGCAGCAGCCCAGGTCGTCCCAGGGGAAGACGGAAAACCTCGTGTCCTGGGCTCTGTGGCATCCCACAGGGATGCTCTCAGAAGATGGAAATGGCAGGGTCACCTGGGCTAATGGGGATCACCTGGGGACAGTGGCCCGTGGGCTTCCCTCCAGGCCTCTGGGGTGACCTCCACGTCTTGCCTGGGGTGGCTTCCCTGGGGAGGACTGTGCTTCCAGGGATGGAGGGCTGAGCGGGGTACCCCCAGACTGGTATCGAGCACAGAGGGTTTGAGGCCAGGGGTGTGACTGGGTAGCTACTGCCCCTCTCCTGGCCCAGTTCTCCAAGGGGATCATCTATGAGACCTCTGAGGTCCCTCCCAGCTCTGATAGTCCCCAGTCCCCCCATACCCTGACTCAGAGCCAGGTTCCCTAGCATCCTCTGTGTGTGCAATGATTGACCCTACATGAGCTCAAAGAATTTGTTAGAAAGCAGATTTGTCCCAGTGACCACGGCAGGACCTCTGGGGCCGAGCCAGGTGATGGGAGACCTGATACCTGCCCCTGGCTCTCACAAATACGCTGTGCGGTCTGGATAAGGGCCTGCCTGCTCCTTGCCTCAGTTTCCCTGTTGGTAAAATGGCAGTGGGGAATGCCAATGTAGTAATCCAGAGGGGCTTTTGAAACCCAGGAAAGAAACACAGGGGATGGGCCAACCAGCTTCTGTCCTGGTGAGGGGGAGGGGTGCAGAGGGAGACAGGTGGGGTGCAGGGTGTGGTGCCAGAGAGGAGGGAGGAACAATCTGTGGGGGAAAGCGCTAAAAGCTCCAGGGGTGGGCTTGCTCGCAGCTTACTTAATCTCGCTAGAAATACTACCTAATACTGCGTAGCCTTCTACCTACGTAGTGCAATGCTCTCCCGGTGCTGCCTCTCAGAGCACCCTTTCCGCAGCTGTGGGCGAGGTACACTAGCACTCCCAACTTACAGATGAGGAAACTGAGGTTCAGAAAGATGAAATCATCGGCTCAAGGGGCAGACCCAGGTCTCTCTCTGAGACACACTTCTTTAGAAAGTTCTGCACCACGGCGGCATCCTTCCTGGAACCAGGGCTAGGGGTTGAGGGCCTGGACCACAGCGTCCCCTTGCTGGACCCCTGGCCTCCTCCCAAAGCCCCTCGCAGCCGGGCCTGGCCCTGCGGGAGGAATCTTGGATGGTGAGTCCAGGGCGCGGCCAGCAGTGGGCGGGAGGTGCTGGAGGCTGCTGCTGGCTGGGCAGGGCGGGGCAGGGCGGGCGCCGGGAACAGTGTGACCCGGACAGCGTGACCTGCGATAATTGAGCGAGGCACGCAGGGGTGGCAGCGGCAGGGAGGCCCCTCGATGCCTAGGGGCGGCCTCGCCGAGGCAGGGGGCCCTCCCGCCTCCCGCCCCTCTGGTTCCCTTTGGCCACTGCTGGGCAGCTTCCAAGAGGCGATGTTCTCTCTCCCTCCCCGCAGATCTTCACCTGGGAGCCTGCTCAGACCTGCCCTCCTCACAAAGCACAGGAGCAACTCCCTGGGGCAGAAAATGTCTCTTCTGAAAGCAAGACAAGAGTTTAATTAAGCCCTAAACGCGCACAGTTGAGCCTGAAATTAGGGTGGTGAAGGGAGGGGGAGAAGGCACTCGGGGACAGGGGGGCTTCAGCCCAGCGCTGCCCCAGCTGGGCCAAACAACCCTGCAAGCAAACATTTGCAGAGCCCGAGGGCTTGGTTACAAAACATTTCTGACCCAGAAAGGGGAGAGTGCCACGTCCCTTTCCCCCTGAACTACATTCTGGGTGGGTATTGGAGTTTGTGGGGAATTTGGGAAGTGGAAAGGGAGGACCAGGAAGTACAGGCCATCTCTGAGACTATCCAGGGTCTTTGGGGGGCTGGTGGGGGTACGGGTGAAGCTGGGCAGGTGGGCACCCCTGAGGACCCACTGGGCTCCAAGTGAGCCCGTCACCCCATGCGCCCAGGTGTGCCAGGGTTGGGGCTCCTGTCCAGCATCCAGCTTGGCTCACCCAGGTAGGGAAAGCTCACTCTGCTCCCTAAGAGGGGAGGCAGCAGCCAGCCCTGCTGTGCCCACCTGCCTGGTGTCTTAGTTTTAGAGACCAAGTAGGCAAGATTTGCTTTACTAATGGCTGCAGGCATTTGGGCAGTCAGCAGCTTTGAGGGGGGCACTGGCTCCAGCCCCTCTACCTCCTGGCCCCAGGTCTCCCCAGGTTGCTGCTGACAGTCAAAGCACAGCCTCTTCTCTCACCTGGCAATCGATCCCCCTTTGCCCTGCAACTTGGGTTTGCTCTTACTTTGCCAGGGACTAGAGGCAAGAAGAGACGGGCAGGTGGGCGTGTTATTGCTTGTCTCGGGGCAGAGAGGCTGTTGCGACAGAGCCGCTGAGTGCGTGTAAAAGTGCATGTGTACAGCAGTGAGGGCACAGGCTGTGCGTGGGGCTGCGTGCCTGGCCCTCCTTCTCTGGGCCTGTGTGCATGGGGAGGGTGTATCAGGCTGATTTGTGTCACTGAGGCAGGGCACCCAAGGACAGAGAGGGGACCCAAGGACAGGGGGCCCTGCCTGACTGGTCATCTGATCACTTAATGGAGATGGTATGGGCCTGGGGACTAGAGCTGCTGTAGACTTATTGGGTTTAAGGGACACTCTGCTAAGGAGGGCAAAGTGGGGGCCTTTGTTGGTGGCCATGGGAAGGACCAGCCAGGTTTCTGCCACTGGGCTGACTCCATTTGCTTTTCCTAATGTGGGTCTCTTCATGACTTTCCTGGAAACAAATGGGAAATCGTGGCACAGCTTTCCCAATACTGCATCCAAGTTGTCATTGAGGGATGATGGCCAGTGGGCAGAGGGTCAGGACAGTCATTCCGTCAGCCTCCCTCACCCATTTGTGCTTATCTCGGTTCCACAGCACCCCCACCTCCATCGGCTCCCTGTGGCCACCATAACAATGACCAAAGACTTGGCAGTCTGAAACAACGGACATATATTCTCTCATGGTTCTGGAGACCCGATGTCCAAAAGCAAGGTGTTGGCAGGGCTCTTTCGGGTTCCGGTGGCTGTGGCCTTCCTCAGCCATGTCACTCTGATCTTGGTCTCTGCCTTCACGCCCCTTCCCCTCCATGTGGGGGATCGCTGCCTCACCCCTGTCGCTGAACATCGGGTCCACCCAGACAACCTGGCATGACCTCCTCATGTTGAGATCCTTATCTTCATTACCTCTGCAGAGACCCTTGTTCCAAATACACGTAAGACCACCTTCGCAGGTTCCCCGGGGATGGGGATGTGAGCATGTAGCTCTCTGGCCACCGATCTGCAGCCTACCCCACCCAGTGGTCAGGCAGCCGTGGCGTGGATGTCTCTGGCGGTGGGAAGCTCACGTCCCGACAGATCTAATTGTTTTAAATTTCTTACTTGGGTGGAGAATGTGGAGTTCTACTCAGAAGAAACCTCTACCCACTGGCCCTGGTTCGGCCTGCAGAGGGCATAAAATACATCTGAGCGAACACTCCCTTCCCACTACCCTCTGTCCCTGATTACAAAGCACAAGCAAAATCAGAAAGAGGAGGAGCTGGCTTAGCCCTGATATCAGGGACGTGCGTGGATCCTGGGGTCGGGAGACCTTGACTGTCTGTCTGGTGGGTCTGTCCTTAGGACCTTGTCCCTCAGTGTCCTCCCCATAATGCTAGAGGGCTGGCTGAATCAGTTTCTGGGGCACACTTTTTGGAAATGCATCCTGAATATTCACAATTGGCGCTGGCATATTAAAAGTTCTGAGAAGTCCTGAGTAGAGAGACCAACTTAAGTCAGTGTTTTTCCAAACAATCTGAAACACAGTCATTTCATTGACTATGACCTTCCCTTCTCACCCTGCAGATCTCCCGAGCTGCTTTGGGAAACAAGTCTCTGTGATGCCTGCTGGTCTTCTCCTGCTTTTACGATCGTTGAGGTCAAACCAAACGGTGGAGTTCAGAGTCTTTGGTTCCCACTTGGAGTTGTTGCTAAGTATTTTGCTGGAGGTAATGAATGATCCATTACAGGATGAGAGTCAAGGATCTGGGAAATGAGAAGGCCTGCCCCCCAGACACAGCCAACTAGGCGAGATTGGGGGATGGGGGATGGCCTCCTCCCAGGGGCCTGGGCCTCTCCCGTCCCTGCCTCTCTTGCCCCTGCCCGGCCGGGCCTGGAAGCACCCACAGAGACAGCCAGCAGGAGGGAGCCACTTCCGTTTCCATTGCTCTGCCCTGTAGGACCTGCAGGGATCCAGACCTCACCTCGATTTCAGACCCCACCTGCTCAGGCCTCCTCCATTAGGTAATGCCTCCTCTCTGCCTGGCTCTTCCAGGAGCTTTTGCTGAAGGTTCCAACTAAGTCTCCTACCTTTGCTGGAGGGGAAGGTGGGGAAATGTCACAGAAGTTGGATCTTATGCAATGGGAGCAAGAAGCATACCTGGACCTCCCAAGTGAAAGACCGTGTTGGTGGGGGAAGATCTGCAGAGTGTGTCCCAAGGGGAGAAGGGGAGAGCCTGAGGACGGGATGGGAGGAGAAGGGGGCTCCCTCCCTGGGCCCAAGAGAAAGACTGAAACCTTGAAATGAACATTAAGTAAGGAGAATGGAGTGAATTGAAAAGACCAACAAATTTATTCCCGTCCCTAAGTGAGCTGTCACCGGGGCTACTTCTATCCTCTCCTGTCTTTATGGCCCCCAGAAGGGCAACCCTGCTCAGGTCCACCTTGCACAGAGCCCATTACCTGACAGTTTGGCCTGCAAGTACAAGTTCAGTGTGCTCTGGGCTGTTGATTATGGCATGCCCGTGTATCAGGCCCTGTGCTAGCTGCCTTCACCCTCGTTATTTAATCCTCACAACCTCTAAAATTTTACAGGTGAACATACAAGGCTTAGGGAGGTTAAGTATCTTGCCAAAAGTCAAGAGGCAAAGCAAGGAGCAGGACCAGCTCTGTCTGGCGCCGGATCTCACTCCACAGCCTTCGCGGTTACTTAGTAACACAACACAGCTCTGGGTCCTGACGGGGAGGGCAGTCCTCCCTCACGTCGGACCTGAGTCTCTCCGGCCCTTGCCTGAATTGGATCCGTATGAGTAGGTGGGATCTGCTCCCCACCCAGCCTCGTGAGACATCACCCATCCTCTAGTGTGGGCAGTAGCCTTCCAGTTGCTGGGGTGGGGACTGTTTGCCTTCTGTTAATGAACAGAAATAGATGTGATAATAAATAAAATGCCCAACCCAGTGCAGTAATCGGTGTCCCTAACAATAGGGCTCTGTGTTTGCTCTCGGCTGTGGATTATATTCATTGGCTGTAGCCACTGCTCAGGAGCCCCTGGGCACGTCATCGGGGTGGGGCCCCAGGCACATTTGCCTGGGAGAGAGGCAAGCCTCCTTGCCTTAAGCTTCTGGAAGTCACCCTGGGAAGTGAGGCTCCTGCAGTTCTGCCTTGGGGTGCCCCACACTGGCGCAAGGGCAGTGCACCAGGCTCCGGTTCATGGGGCTGTGGGAGTGGTGCCCTGCACGTGGCATCGGGAAACTGGAGCCTCGTCTAACTCTGCCTCTGCCACCCAAGGTGACCCAAGGCAAGCTGGGGTCCCTCCCTGAGCCTCAGTTCCCACATCTGTATGATGGAGGGCTGCAGCAGATCAGGTCTCCTTCACGTTCCTTCCAGTTCTGACGCGAGGGGACTCGAACCACGGCTCCCCCTGGAGCGGCTTTATCCTTTAAGCATAAGGGGCCCCTAGCTGGTGGTGGAAGATCTCAGCGCCCAAGAACCCAAGCTCTTCCTCTGGGAGGTGGCTGGACATCCACTCCACCCCTGAACCCCATTTTCTCTAGCTCTTGTGTGAATGGGATTTCCCAGTTGGTGAGACTTTTTTTCAGAAATATTATCCCAGTTGAGCCTCTGTGACACAGGCAGGGGAATGAGTGCAGTGTTTGCAGAACGGCCACGTGCAGGTCCTTCCCATGTGGTTTCACTGACGCCTCCCCACAGCTGCAGGGATCCTTCTGGGAGGAAGGCAGAGGGCACGCAAATAGACGCGCACGGATATTTAGGTAAATGCCTACATGCACACTCCTCCCCATGGCCCTGACACCTCGGGGGTGTTATTGTGACCACATCACAAGGGAGCAAAGTGAGGCTCGGGGGGATTCCGTAACTGCCCGGGGTCCCTTGGCTCTCAGGCAGCACAAGCAGAATTGGAACCCAGGCCGCTTTGGCCGCAGCCCGTGGCCCTTTCTGTGAACTGAGCTGTGATGCCCTAATGAGCATTCTTCACTCCGCCGGGCAGATGAGTGAATTAGGTGTACAGAGATGAAGTCACCTCGTCAAGGCTTTGCAGCTCTGAGTGGCAAACCCAGGCATCAGATCCTGACTGTTTCTGGAAACATCACAGCTGCCTCAAAAGACCAGTGGAGTCTCCTCCTCCCTCCCTCTCTTTCTCCCTCCTTCCCTCTCTTCCTTCCTCCCTCCTGCCTTCCTTCCTTGCTCACTTCCTTTTCTGCAGGAACACCCCCTACCCTCTCTAAGTGCTTCTGTGCCTCAGGCAGGAAACTGCAGGATGTGCTCACTTGTGCAGATAACAGAGCCACCACTCCTGGGCTCTGTGTGTCTGTAGAAGCATGGGGGGCGGGGGCAGTGCAAGTCCCGTGTAGCAGCCATGTCACAGCATGCCAAGGTGGGGTGTGCTGACACCTGGGAGGTGGGGGTGCTCATTCTGGATGCTGGCAGCACCTGGCCCCACTCTGGGTATCTTGTGCTTGGGGTGTCTGGCTGAGTCTGCGCAGGTCTGCCCTCTCCATCTGAGCATATCCCAGATAGCTGGAGTGGCTGGAACTACCCAGGTGTGAGCATTGAACTTGGACTCTTCCCATCCCTGGGCCACTGAGGTCTCTCCTACATCTATCCTCTCAGTCTCCACTCTGGGCTCTTCCTGCCCACGTCCACCCTCTGTCACCGGGGTGATCAGCTTAAAGGTAGATTTTTCAAATTCAGGCTGTAGCCCACTATATGTGTTCCTGGAGTCATGAAGAGAAAGTCTCCCCCAGAGGACAGCATTCAAAATTGTTTGGAAAACTCAGCTTATAAGCCTAGTTCAGATCATGTCTTCTCTCTCACGTCAGCGGAGGAGACATATTTGCTTCAGATGGCTCAGAGGGTACTAAAGAATGCATACACGTTTTAAGAAAGGAAAAAACTGTATTAAAATTGTAATACTAAATATCTACCGATAACAAAAGATGAGTACAAGTCACGCTTGCCTTCTGCAGTTACAGGAGCTGCTCAGAGTGGTTACGATCCGTGTCCGGACACTCTGACTGCGGCGAGCTGCGGCCTGAGCAGCGCCGCCCAAGTGTCCGTGTGTATGGCTGCGCGGGCCGTTTCACTTCTTCCCGAAGCACCGCCCGTGTAGCCGGTTCTCTGTGGTACCCCCCAGCCTTCACGGTCCCCCACAGGTAGAAGCCAAGGGGTGTTAAGTCAGGAGAACGTGGGGGACCTCAAACAACGTTCTCGAATTTCAAATCACACTTCAAAACGGTCTTGCGCTCCTCGAACAACTGTGCTTCTGCCGTTTTCTTTGTCCTGCCTGTCGCATGGTGACACTGGCATTCATTCGATTAATGCCATCGTTTGAGCGAATTTCATACTACACATTGCTACTGTAATTCAATTCAGCTTTGAAAAGTAATACCTAGATCACATCTCTTACATTTTGTCACCTCGTTTATCACAATTCAGGTCTTACTCCCTCTCACACACACACACGTGAATATACACATATGTGTGTGCACATACATGTACTTGTCTATATATACACATGCATATATATGTGTGGAATATTTATATATAATTTCTCCCCATTTTCTTGCTAAGATAGTTTAAATCAAAACCCAAACACTGTATCATTTTATTCCTGTTCTTCAGGACACATCTTCTTACGTAAGTGCAATGAACGTCATTATCCCACCTAACAAAACTCCTGGGCTTCATCTACTGTCCGGTCCATATTAAAAATTCCCGAATTGTGTATTTACAGGAGGAACTCACAGACACAGGTGCAGCTCTGCTCCATCACCACTCCTGCCTCCCCTCCTCACTCCTTAAGTCCGTGTGAGTTAGCATCACCTTTAGAACGAAATCCAACCTCCTCCAAGGTCAGCCGCAGATGTCCATGTCTGGCAAGGTCAGCTGATTCAGACTCCCATGTGGTTTCTGAATCCTCTTTACAAGGCCCACCAAGTCCCAGTCTGTTTTTGAGCATTCCCCCCGCCCTGCAATCTTCCCGTGATCCTTTCCGGCACACAGCCTTCCTCCACTCTAGCTCCTTCAGTCCTCAGTCTTGTCCTTCGAGGCCATTCTAAATAAGCCTCGCTGTTTTTCCACAGGGAATGCCTTCAGATGTTTGGAGACAGCTCAGGACCATCCTGTCCTCACGCGCCCCCCCCCCCCCACACACATACCCAGACACTATAAATCTGAGACCATTCCCCTGCTGTCAGCCAACCCCATCAATTTATTCCTGGCCCTGCACTTGCATACTTTCCTGAACCCAGACCCTTCCTAATGCTGTCTGCTCTGCAAGCTTCCTCACCTTTACCTGTCAGCATCCCATTAGACTTCTGAGCTCAGTGTCACCGCCACCACCTTCAAGAGGCCTTCTCTGATGTGTCCCGTCTGGTATGTCCTCACCCTCGGCATTAACCAGAGAACCCTGGTAGCTGTCTTGTGGCATTTGTTGTGTTCTGACTTGTTTTCAAGTTATTTGAGAATCCTTCTCATCCTCAGCAGAATCCAAATTCTTTAAAGACAGCGACTTCCTCGCCTGTCTGTTTTTTTCTTGAAACATCTAGTAAACGGTGCTAACAGTAGGCGCTCTTTGTGTGCTCACGCGTTAGTCAAGACTCTTTGGTTTCTGACGATACCCAACTCAAAATGGTTTGAAAAGAAAAGGAAATTTCTTGCATACAATGGAAAGTCCAGGGGCACAATCACTTTAGGCACCTTGGGGTTCAGGTGATCAAACAACATCCTCAGAAACGTCTCATTGTCCGTCGCCTGGCCCTGCTTCCCTCTGGGTTGGGTTTCTTCCTCGTCACGTAGCCTCCCAGCTGAAAAGAGAGTACTTCTTTCCCGGGGGTTTCGGCCAAAGCCTCAGGGCTGACTCTCAAAGGCCAGTCTGGGGCTTTCTGTACAATCCTGAACCAATCAGTAACAGCAGCCAGAGAAGTGGGGTGTCCTGTTTGGCCAGCGCTGGATCATGTGCCCTTGTGTCCACTCCTAGAGGTCAAGGGTAAGGTCAACCTGTGGCACATAGAATGGGGAAGTGGAGGTTCCCCAAAGAAAAATCAGGGTGCTCTTACGAGAAGAAGGGGAAATGTGTGGTGGGCCAGCCAAACGACAGAGATTCATTCTGCAGAGCTGGAGGGAGCCCAGAACAAGCAAGCGGGCCTCTTGCACTTGGCCTTTCTCTGGGCTCCTCCTGTATCCCCTGTGGGCCCAGAGGATGAAGGAGAAAAGCAGAAGGCCTAGCAGGTGAGAGTCAGGAGACCTGCTCTGCATGCAAGGTCGATGTGACCTTGAGCCCATGACTTATCTAACTTGAACCTCATTTTTTTTAATCTGGAAAATAGGGCCACTCATATGGACTCTAGTTACTGAACAGCTGTTGAGAGGATCAGATGAAACCCTGTGCAGGTGACATGTCTGAGTATGCAGACATGGTTTGTAATGGGTCAATGCCAGGCTAACGAGATGCACTTGTCCAAATTCCAGTTCTTTCGCTCTGAAGCCCTGGATGAGCTTACCTCTCTTGACTTCAGTTTTCTTTGTCTCTTGAATGGGGGTAGTAATTGCAACTACCTCATAAAGTGGTTGTGACTATTAACCGAGTTAATATATATGACTGAATTAAAAATTCTGTCTGGTGCAAAGGAAGCCCCATAAAAGGTTTTAATGGGTGTCACCATTGTTATTGCTTCATGTCTCTCCCTACCCTTCTGTGTTTTACTCTTTATTTTGCTCAGCAAGATTGTAAGCTGCCTGAGGGCAGGGCCCATCCAGACTTCTGGCTTCTTTTACGCTCTCCCTTCCCCAGTAAGAGCTTAGGAAATCCTGGGGGCAGGCTGATGGGTGGCTATGACAGCCAGGCAGGTCCTGGCTCTGACTAGATTAGAGGTGGCTGAAGCCTGCCTGGAGCCTCTGGCCTGGGCATGGAGCAGGAGCCGGAAAGCTCACGCTGGGGCCTGAATAGTCCCTTCCCCTGGACTTCCAGATCTGCAGGAAAGGCGGGTGGGAGAGAGGTGCTTCCAAATGACACCTGGCAGGAGATGCATCCTGAATGGAGGAGAAGTGGGGAAAGGATTTCCCCATGTAGCACTTCTGGGCCTCTCTGGCCCTGTGACAGGCCATAGGTTCAACCTGTCATCCTGGTGGCAGATGAGGAAGAAGAGGTCTGGAGGTGTCAAGCGACTTAGCCCAGGTCCCACAGCCAGCCCCAGCAGGGCCACCCTTGGACCTCCACTTCCCCCTCGAAGCTCAACCTGGAGCTGTCTCTCCTCGAGCAGATCTCGGACTCAGGTGAAGCGAGCGAAGTTGTCCTGCTCTGTCTCTCTGGACTTGACAATCAGTCCTACCAGGAGTCACTTCTGTTCTGACTCATAAAGATATTTCTGAATAATAGCAATAGTCACTTTATCTCTGGAATGTATCCAGCTTAAAAAAAAAACCCCAACAACTGGGGAAGTACTCTTCCTGCCTGAGTCTCTACAGCAGCCACCAGGGCTGTGAGCTCCAGGCAGGTGGCCAGAGAGGCCTCATTTGCATACGCTTTCTGAGAAGACTTGCACAAACTTCAGTATAACTCTGAATGTGGTCTAAGGCAACAAAATGGTTTTTGTAGTTGTTTGCTTGTTTTCTTTCTTTTTTGTTTTAATTGAAGGTAACACACAATAAAGTACCCTCATCTTAGAGTTGAGCTTGATGAACTTTTTACACACATACAGGTGTAACCACCAGCCAGATGCAGAACATCTGGTCTTAATCTTAGTCTTATGATTATCTCTAAGCTGACAGTATTCAGACTTGTCTGTTTTCATTTCTTCTCATTGGTGTGTATCCCATACATGAAATGAGCATCATGGTGGGCAAAAGGTACGTGTCACATCCCAGAATACTTAAGCTTGGGAGGGTCCCCCTTGGAATTTAAAGGAGGTCATGTAAGGCTACAGAGGAGGGAGTCAGCAGTGCTTATTTATCCAGCTGTTTCTCCCAGTTGCTGATCTCTTCTGATCAGTGGTTCCCAACCTTTTTCCTGCCCCCACACCTGAGGGATACAACACACCCCCTCCAGATTAGTGGCTCAGTGTATCAGTGACATTTAAAGGAAGGAGAGGGGCAGTTTAAAAAGCTGTGCAGTTTATTTTGATGCTCATCCCCACACGGGGTGAGGTATGAGACTCACTGAATGTCTAGATTTCCCCCTTCCTAAAATGCTACCCATGAGAAGAAAACTCTGGATTGAGTACATCTCCGGGTTATTCCCCATTCTGCTGAGTGTGTGCCTTCCCCCATCCCCACTAGATCTGCTGTCCGCACTCTTCCTTGCCCTTCTCTGTGCCCTAAGAGGCTGACTTTGGCCAGAGACGGGGTTAGGAGATGGGAGAGATGGGTCTGGTAGCCCTTCCCCAGCCCTGTCAGCACTCTCTCTGGCAGTGGTTGCTTCTTTCCCTCCTGCTGCTTGGCCCCCTCCCGTGGCCCCAGTGTACGCTTAGCTCTGATAACACTATTTCCTCCTCTTTTCAACCCTGGGGTGATCACGATTTCCAGCTGTTACTAGACTCTGCGTGTCGCAAGATCCTTGTGCACTCTTAGCCCTGCCCACAACTCTCTGGGGAGATTCTCCACTAAAACTTCTCTCTTTGAACCACTGGGTTGAAGTCTGTGTTCTGATGGACACCTGACTGATCCAGAGATCTTTGGACAAGCAGGAACACTTCCATATTAAACGTCATTGATTCTAAGATGCACATGCTTTCAGAAATGTTAAAAGCCAAAATGTATGGCTTACTATTGAGAAATGACGGCAGATTTGCTCAGGTGTGATGGACAGAGGATCATTTATCATTAAGAAGCAGAGTTTGCTTCCGACCTGACAAGGCTGGGAGCACCAGGAACGGGCAAAGCACTGGGTGTCAAATTGGGAGCAAGGGGTCTGAGTACGGGTTCTGACACCCACAGGCTGGGAAATCTTGAGTTTGGCTACCTTGCCACTGTTCCTTGGCCTTCTCTTTGGCAATCCAGCATCACCCCAACTGCTGTCACATCCCTCCTGGGATGTTGTGTGTGAGGACAAGTGAGGCCACGTATATGAAAGGTCTTCTGGAACTGTCCAGGCTTCCGCCGTGTGGGCCAATGCAGCCCAGAGGAGGCAGCCACTCCAGGAGCCGAACACTGGGCTAGCGGGACAAAGGAGGAATCTGGCCAGTGCAGGGCAGGAAGGTCCCACACACCCAGTGACACAGTGAGAAGACAGTCCACGTTCCCCTTTTCTCCCCTCCACAGCTGACCTTCCTGTCTTTTCATGCAATGTGACCTTTCCTTAGGCTGAAAGATGCTGCCAGGCTGATTATTTATTCAGCAGAGAATTAAGGATGGCAAAGCCATGCACCAGCTGAAGCCCATGCTTTCTGGAGACCAGTGAGAGAAACAAAGACATTCCAGTAGGAGGCAGGTCATTGCAGTGTAAGAGGAAGGGCAGGTGTCACAGAGGCCCAGCTGCACTTCCAACTGGGTCACTAGCCCACTAACCAATTCTCCTGGACAAGTTCCTTAATCTCATTTTCTTGACCTGCAAACAGGGAATAATACCCCCCTCAAAGGTTTGTTGGAGGCACACACAGCAGGAGACAATCCCTATGAAGTGTTCAGCCTGGTGCCTGACTCTTGGTAAGTGCTCAAAAAAAGTGGGCCTCTTTCTTCTTAGCATGGTATTCCAGGGAGCCAGAGTCCCTTTCTGACTGTGTGATCCTGGAATAATTAATTACCCACGAAGGGGAATCAGTGAACTGGGCTTGGAGGCTGAGCTCGCAGTTTGGCAGACAGTTTGGCCGAGGCACCAGCTGGACCAGCGAGTCCGTCCCCGCAGCACCGGGGCGCAGCTCTGTGTGTCTGGCCCTCGGAGCACCGAAAAGGTGAGGGCAGGCCGCGGAAGACAGGCCTCCCCGAGGGCAGAGGCAGACAGCCTAAGTTCTGGAGCAGGAGAAGGCCAGGATCAAAGCGCTCCGAGCCAGGCCGAGGCTCACCAAAGGGAGGCTAGCGACTTGCATCAGCACAGATTCCGTGATGCTCTGCAGACGTCTGGGGGCTGCTGGGCTTTACGGGAACCCACAAGAAAGGAAAGGGCCGGGGAGCAGGCAGGGCGGGGGCGGGCGAGGGCGCGAGGGTGCGCTCTCCCGCCCGCGCGCTCCCGGCGGCGCCTGCCCGGGCTTGGGCGCGCCCGGGGCGGCGGAGGCCGCGGAGGAAGCTCCCGCTCCCTTTCCCCCTCCTCCTTTCCCCCCCGCGTTACTGGAAGGACTGTGTGGGAGAGACCCAGAAGCGCCCGGATTTTCGTGCGCAGGGCGGGGGAGGGCCGGGCAGGCGCTGCTGCTCAAAGGAAAACCAAAAGTGCGTCTTCTTCGCGCCTCTTTGATACGCGGCTGCTCACAGAAGGGCCTAGGATGACCCGGTTGCGCCCCCCTTAACCCCGGCCCTCCCTCCCCCCTCAGAGACCTCGCTAGGCAGCCCAGGGTCGGGGTGGCGCGGGAGACCTCGGAGAGGGGACTGAGAAAGTGTCACGATTTTTTTTCCTGCGCTCCCTCCCACACCGTCCCCACCCCCAGTTTTCTGGGTTTTGCCGCTGCCGCTGGGAAAAGGGCTGATTGGTTTTGCGTCAAAGGACTGCATTTACTCAGTCCTGCTGGGAGAGGCGCGTAAACACCCAGGCCGGCAGGACTCAGGGATGACAACGCACACGCGCGCGCGCACACACACCTAAGCCCTCGCCAGGCCCCGCGGGTGGCGGCGGACGTTCGAGGAGTCTGGCTAGCCTCGCTTCGCGCATCCTTGGGGATGGAGCTCAGGACAGAATGTGTTTTATAACTGTAAACAATGACCCCGAGTATTGTTTAGGATTACTGTATCTTGGGGCCACTGGGGCGGCCAGATGCCGCCAGCCGTCCCGGAAACGCCAGCGCTTTATATAGAGCCCCGGGAAAGCTTTGAGTTCCCGGCTCTATTTTTCTTTCCTAGCAACACCTCCACTTCACAGATAAGGAAACTGAGGACCGGAACTATGATGTATTACACTGCAGAGCGCATCAGTCTTCATGCATCTTCCCGTTGGCTCCTCACAAGGACCCTGTGGGGGTACAGATGGCGTCATTTGTGATTTGGGTAAACCAAGACTAAGGCAGAACCTGGATCAGAACCCAAGTTCCTTGACTCTTAGTGCTCCTCTGCAGAAAAATGGAAGTTCCAGAGTTGACAAGGGCCTTACAAGGTCAGCTGTCCTAACCCCTGCATTTTATAGGAAGAAACTCAGGCCCAGAGAGGTTAAGGGACTCGCCCAGTCTCACCGCTCGTAAATAGCACAGCCTGGCGTTTGTACTCTAAGACCTGTGCTCTTTATCCCGCACCTCGCCCAGCCCTGCTCAGTGAGGCGGGAAGACCTAAGAGTCCGGACTACTGGCTCCTTGAACTTCACTCCAAAACAGCTGAAGGCAACGTTGGACCACACCCTTTCCTAGGCCTCCCTCCTTCCCTGTTATTTATTTTTTTTAAAACTCGCAACAGTCTGGAGTTTGCTTATAATGCCCGATTGC
Organism: Lyroderma lyra; assembly: GCA_004026885.1. Taxonomy (NCBI): domain Eukaryota; kingdom Metazoa; phylum Chordata; class Mammalia; order Chiroptera; family Megadermatidae; genus Lyroderma; species Lyroderma lyra. The sequence continues at coordinate 38,475 of PVJL010008071.1, forward strand.
TTCTATTAGATGCTTCCTAATTGCCCGGCATAGAGGGCGGCCGGAATGTCTTGACTGGTTAATTTCGTCTTTAAGGTTACTCCTAACAAATTAATTGTAGGGCAGGGAAAAAAAAAAAGGGAGAAAAATGGGGGAAGCAGTGGGCAGCCAGCCACTGAGGGAAGAATAGGCAGGCCGGCCCCGCCCGGCGGCGCCGCGCCCAGCCAAAGCCCGGCCGCAGGGCGGCGCGGGTACCCTGCGTGCCCAGGGCGCCCTCTGCAACCAGCGGCGCCTCGGAGGGCGCCGACGACCACGCGTGGCCGCGCCCTCCCTGCGAGCGGCTCTGCGCGCCCGGCTTCTGGCCTGGCGGTGGCGCCGCACTGAACTGCCCGTCTCGCTCGTCAGGACTGTGATTATTTTCTGAAACCCGGCGCCGAGGCCCGCGCGTCTGCTTTCGGGGGCCCCGCCCCGCGCCCCTTCTCTGGGCGGTGTGTGAGGGGTGGGGGAGCCCGAGCCCGCGGTGCGCTCGGGAGCCGGCGAGGGAATCCCTCTCCCTCCACGTCACCCGAAAGTGAGGGAACCCACACTCGCGTCCTCTAACGCAAATGACCATCTTTGGCAACGTGCGCCAATGGAACAGACCAAGGGCGCTGGGCCAGGGGGGGGTGGGCGGGGGCGGGCCAGGGCTGCCTCGGCTCCCCCAAACCGCGCCGGCCAGCCGCTCCCACCCCAGCCACAGCCTTCCTTCCTCGCGCGGGGTGTGCGGTTGGCGTCAGCGCGGCCGGGCAGGGAGGGGAGCGCTGCGCCTGCCTCCTCCTGCGCCTCCTCCTCCTCCTCCTGGGCCTCCTCCCCTCGCCTCCCCGCGCGCTCCTCCCTGCAAGGTGGAGTCTGGGGTTGACGTGAGTGAATCCACATGGTACAGGGGCTGGAGAATAAAGAGTGTGGAGTTGAACTCGTGCCATTGTAGTGACTCATCTCGGGCAGAGCGCAAGGGCTCCGAGCGAACCAGCGAGCAAACGAGTGGCGCTCTGCGGGGACAGAGAGGGAGACAGAGAGAGAGAGAGAGAGAGAGAGAGAGAGAAGCGCCGACAGGCGAGGCGGGCGCATCCGAGAGCGGGCGCCGGGAACGGGGTGCAGGTCAGGGTGCCGGAGCCGCGGCACACAGAGCGGGCCCGCGTCCCTCTCAGTGCCGGCTGATCTTGAACTCCACGGGCTGCGAGACGGGCGCAGGCGGCTTTCTCCTAGTCAAGTGTCCGAGCTGCTCCGAAACTCTGGCGGCGCGTCGGCCACAGGAAGTTTATTCTCAGCTCCTTTTCTAAAAGGAGGAAATAGAAGTTTCATCAAGCGGGCAGCCTTTCTTTTTGCCTTTTTTTGCCCTGCTTGAAATCGGGGATCCCACCAGACCTGGCAGGCGTGACTCTCCGGGCTCCCATTCTTTTTTAATTTGAAATTTTTGATTGGGCCGGCGGTCCCGACCGGGCTCCGGCTGCGCGCGGGGGCGGGAGAGCGCGCGCAGGGGAGGGACCGAGGGACGCGCCGACTTTTTAGAGGGAGGGACTGGGTGGACAACCGGTCCCGCGGCGCTCGTAGAGCCGGGAAGAAGTGCGGCGCGAGGCGTTCAGGGGGCACTGTTCCCGGGTGTCGCCGCCTCCTGGTCCGCGCCCGCCGCCGTAGGGGAGAAGCCAGCCGAAGAGTAGACTCTAGAGCCCAGGCGCGGCCCGCAGGGAGCAAGCCCGGTGCGCGGCCGCAGCGAGGGCGGGGGAAGAGAAACCACTCTGTTTCCTCTCTGGCCCCCACCGCGGATCATGTACCAGGATTATCCCGGGAACTTTGACACCTCGTCCCGGGGCAGCAGCGGCTCTCCTGCGCACGCGGAGTCCTACTCCAGCGGCGGCGGCGGCCAGCAGGTAAGTGAGGGCCCCGAGTGCACCTGGCGGCACGGGAGGACCCGCGCCCCCCTCTCGCTCCTACTGCCTCTTTTGCTTTCTTTTCCCCTATCTTGGCTTAGCCAAGAAAATTCCTACGGGCCACCACTGTAAGTCCTGGATTTTCTTGTCCTGCCCGCCCCTGTTTTCCTCCCCATCATCACTTAAAAACAACAACAACAAAAAACAAACAACTGAGAAAACTGGAGTGGGGAGTGGGCTTGAAAGCCAAAAACCCCTTTCCTTCACACTGCATCTTTTCAGACATGCTTCTTGAGCACCAAGCCTGTTACCTCCTCTCCCAGGAGTTATCAGCCCCCTTTCCCTCTCTCCGTGGTGGATCACCCCCCCCCCCCGCAAAAAAATCTTTGCACCCACTGTCCCCTCCCGACACCCAGGGACCCTGTTCCTGCCCGAAAGCCGTCCCCCTCTCTTTCCCCGTTCCCATCAGTCTTAGTTAATTTCTGAAAGGGGTTGGGGACTTGAAAACACGGTTGGGCTCCTTGAAGTAATCCGGGGTGAGGGTGAGGGTTGCTGCTCTGGGAATCAGGTGCGAAGGTCAGGAAGGAGGAGGTCAGCCTTGATTGGCCCCGGGTGGCGCCTCTGTACCCCGCGCCCATCCATCTCCTGTTAGGGTCCGAACAGGAGCCTGCACTGCCCCCAGAAGGGGTATCTTGAGGGTCTGCGGGTACCTGGGGCAAGGACACCTACAGAGAAAAGTGGAGGAAAGAGACTGCGCTTAAGGCTCCTGGGTGGTTCTGGAAGCAGAAAAACAACTTGTTTCTAAAGCAGCCAGACTGGTTTGCACTGGAGGGATTGTGCATGCATCTCTATGTCTGTAAATACCAGAAAGGTGCTGGTGGGGTGGTGGTGCTGGTGGGGTGCCTGCCCTCCGCAGCAGCCCCCAGCCCCACCCCAAGGCTTGTGAGGGAGCTGGCTTAATACCCAAGGCCACTGCAACCTGAAGCCCCCAGTGGTCAGGATCTGAGGGTTCCAGCCAGATTGGCTGCAGCAAGAGTTGCTCTGGTAAGGCAGTGGTGGCCGTGGCCTCTAGAAGCCAGCCAGCCAGCCGGTGGGGGTTGGGGTGGGCTTCTAGGGAAGGATGGACCCTGCCAGAGGATAAGATGGGAACATGGTTCTCTGGGATCTGAATCACCTTGTTCCAAAGTGATTCCCCATATCTGGTGAGTCCCCCAAATGGCTTTTCTGTGTCTTCTCTCTATCTCCCCTGATGTCCCCTTAAGCACCCACTGTAGAGAGCCTAGTCTGTGTATGGAGGGTGCAGTCAGCGCACACCTAATAATGAGCACCAAGGTGAAGAGTTTAAAATCTACCCGTAAAAGTGTTCAAGTTTGTTTGCTTTCCAGCCCTGTTGGTGGTTTACATTGAATCCAAGTATCATCAGGCAAGGGGTTGGAGTCATTTATACCCATTCTCTCACTCTCCAATTTAACAAATCCCCAAACGTCCCTCTCCTCCCCAAAGCAGGAAGGGATCTTTTGATTTCTTGTCTGCTCTTTGGCTGCTGTTTCTGTGGCAGTCATTGAAATATGACAGTCTTGCCGCCTGGCTTTGCTTAAACCCTGGGGCCTGGATGGGAAGTCAGACCGGACATCAGTGCCCCAATTGAATAATCTGTGTCACTAGGGCTCTGAGCCCAGGATGTGAGCGAAGGCAATTCCCTGTTTTGGAAGAAAATCAGACAGGAAACCAGTGCTAGGAAGAAGGAAGAGAACTCAGTCCAGCAGAGTGTAATGGGGCCTCATTACCGAAGCAAAAAGCAGCTGTTGGCTAATTCCTAGCATGCTGTAACACATGAGGATTTTGCAATTAGTAATAACTAGTGCATGGGGTTCTCGAATATACGCCTGCCCCTTTGGCCCAGCAGCTTGAGTGAGGTGCCTTTCAAACCAGAGGGACTGGCAAGGTAATACCACTTTGGACAAGTTTCTCAGTCTGTCCACTCTTGCGGGGAAGGGTTTTTCCATGATCTCTCCACCTTTGAGCAAAGCTCTTCTGTGGCCCTAAGGACTGACTTTGTGAGGCCTTTGTTACTTCACAAGTCTCTGCCATGACCCCACCCAATCTCTGGCTCAAGGTAACTTCCTTACTTACTAGATAAAACCTATAATCACTTTATTTCTCTCAGCTTCCTTTAGGGGAGACTTTCCTAGCAGTTAGTGATGGACCTTCTTCCTTGATGGTGCCTTAATGGACCAGTCACCGTAAGAGAGTTCTCTGGTTTTAACTTGGGCAAGTGAATATTATTTTTTCCTGACCTCTTTATGGGGTCTAAGATTCCTGATGTTTGTTGCTGTTTACTCAACCCAGAACTTTTTTCTTGAGCTTGGTAAAATTTGATCTTAGCACATGGCCATGAGTTCCAGTGACCGGCCGGGGTGGGGGTGGGGGTTGGGGTTGGGGGGGCAGATAACTCTTTGTTAAAACCTCTGTTCTTGTATATGGCAGGAACTTGAAGCATGAGAAATATTTCCTGTTCCAGTTATAGTTTTAATCTCAAAGGTTGGTCACTGGTGATTTTGTTTTGTCAGTAATCGTTGTGCTCACCTCCCCCTCCTGGCTTTTTCTTTGTGGTGTTGTTCTCGCTCCCTCCTGACTCTCCTAGGAAAACACCTCCCAGATATATGCCCTGCCTGGCTGCTCCACTATTACGGTTTCAGGGCCTGAGCATTACGCAATCCAGCCAGTTACACAAACATAGGTCATTTCATAACTTGTTTTCATCAGCTGGGCCCCCCTTTAATGAAAAAAACAAAACAAAAACAAGACCCAGAAGTTCTCAAGGCTGCCATTTGTCTGTGCCTCAGATAACTTGTGAAAATAAATCAAGGGAAACAGTTCTTTTCAGAATTAAGGAATACCAGACTACCTCTCCGGCAGCCACCCTTTCCCAAGAGACAGACAGACAGACAGACACACACGCACATGCACGCACACGCACGCACACACACACACAATTTCCCGGAGTGAACTTTTGCCAACTGTACCAGGCTGGGACATTCCTCACATCAAAGAACTTTTACCAGAAATGACTGTGATTCCCAAGTCAGCCCCAATCATACCTCTCTAGTGCCCCCGACAGGACATTCTGAGAAGAACTATCTGGGGAATGTACTTTTCCAGCCCCAGAGAGTGTTAAGTTGGTGAGTTTTCGGAATTCTTAGAATTTTTTAAGTTCTGGACAAATAAATGCCATACATTTAACAGTGGTTAACTAGCGACTGCTTTGACTTTGAGATGCAGCTTTTAAAATCTTTTCCTTTTGTTCTAAATAAAACCTGGTTGAAAAAGGAGTGCTTTTTTTTTCTCGGTTTCATGAGGGTGCCGGCACAATGTCTTCAAACTCCCAAGGCTTATTTTCTAGATGTGTTTGTGTTTGGATATGGGGGAATTATTTTGGCGGGGGCTGGTCTTCAGAATTGGTGGAAAGGTGGGAGGTATATATTAAGGGTCTGGGTCTGGGGCTTTTTTTTTTTTTTTTTTTTTTTGCGCGCCTTGATCTCACAGATGTCGTAGATTAGGATCAGACAAAATGTTATCCAAGGAATTTGTCTGTTCCGCCGATTCTTGATGGTGGAAGTGAGCGTGACTTTTTCATCAAAGTGAATGGGGTGAAATAGCAGTCATGTATTGTCTGAAGAGCAGTTAGATTTCCCCTATCCAAATGGAGTGCTTTTCCATTAAATTTATTTCTGCCCACCTTGTTATTCAAGGTGAGTGTAAAGTTAGGGTCCTCATTTTTTTTTTCTTTTCCATCTTAATGCAAACACGCCAGAACTTACACACCCAAATCACTGTTGTCCCTTCATAATTGTTCCTTGAAGAGACTAAATCCTTGAATTCTGTGGCTCGTAGTCAGAAAAGTTTTCTAACGCTTCTCCTTTGGAATTGCTTTCAGCAAATTCTTTTGAAGACCCTCCCTGCTAACAAATCTGTGTCCTTCGAGGGTACATTTGGTATTTGGCAATTATCAAAAGATTTGACATAGAAGGAAGCAAGCCTGACACGCAAGGTCTGGATGCGCTCGCTCCGTCCAAAGCCCTGAGTGCTCCCAAGTGCTCCCGAGTGCTCCCGAGTACTGTTGGCCTCCGTCTCGGGAGTCCGCCTGGGAGAGGAGTTGCCGGGACAAGGCATGCCAAAGCAGGCACCTTTGTGTCTAAACGCCAGGGTTATTTTTTCCCCTCTGTTAAAGGAGAGTAAAGATACTTGTTCTGGGAATTCAGGAACTAAACTTTCTGGTCTACTTGTTGAAAGAAAGAAAAGAGCATCCTTACTTTGCCGCTGATGTCTCACTCATGTTGTGTATGGTATCTTTTGGTGGCTGTACCATTTCAAAATCATGGCAGCTGCTGTGGTTGAGGCGAGTATATCTGTTCTGAACCCCACTTGGTAACTCTATCCCTCTTCAACTCACTGGGCTGGAGAGGGACAATAGAGGAGTTCTCTTGTCCGGCAGGGTCTCAGCCTGTGATGTGACAGTGACTTGGTTGTGCTCACCCTGCTGTGGGTGTAGGGAAGCTGACGTGGCTTGCCTGTCCCCCTGAGTGCAGGTATGTCTGAGGCTTGGTGTGGGTACAAAAGGGGCCCACAGGGTAGTGGAGCAAATTCCCCTGTGCCTTGGAGTGGGCTTTCTGGCCACAAGGGCCCGGAGAGGAGAGAAACAGGAACCTGGGGGTGTAGCTCCGTTATCAGCCCCTTTCTTCTTTTCCTTGCTTTTTCCTTCCTTCCCGGATTTTCTTCAGCCTGGCAGCTAGGTGCGATTGGAGAGTGTGCTTCTTCCAAGTGAACCTGGGACAAAGGGGATGGTGACAGTAAAATCTGGGGCAGTCATGAGTTATTAGCAACCATTTCCATTGTGACGTAAGTGGCTTTCCTCAGATAGGAATGAAAGGTCAGAGTGATGTCCAGCGCAGAATCTAGAAGGTTTTGGAGAACATCCCGAGTTCAATACAAATAGAGAACATTTGAGTCAAACTCACCTCATGAGGGGGTTCTGGGGTATATGAGGGAGCATTTGCACTTACTGTCTCCTCTTCCCCAATCCTGTGCTGGGAGTCTAAAAGAAGGGGGTCCTTAAGAAGCCAGTCCCCTCTCAAACATGCACAATCATACCTGCCTGCAGGTCACAGGTATTCATGGGTTCCACGGCTTGAGTGCTTGGTGGCTCAGCTGAGAAGCGATCTGGTGGAGAAATTCTGGCCGAGGGGTTGGGCCCAGAACACCAACCAGGACTCCCTCTCAGATGCCATTTCTGCCCAGCTCAGGAGTCTCTGGGGTAAGCCCTGCCTCGACCCTGTCTGTAGGAAACGCGAGCCCAAACCCTAGTTCCCAGAAGGCCAGGGTGGTAACCCTCATTTCTGAATCCATGGCCCTTGTGTGGAGTTCAGAAAGGTCGTTTTCCCAAATCGGCAAGTGCTAGACTGCAGGGGCCTCTGATCTGATGAAGTTGGATGGCCCTAGAGGCCCTGTGTTCTGAGCTGTCCCTCTGGGCAGTGGGAAGAGGACACCCATACTTAGTGAGCAGCCCCTTAAATACAGGGTGCTGCAGGAATGGAGGCTCTGATGCCCAAGGACCCACAACAAGGCTTGTAAGGGTTCAAACCTCAGCTTCAGGGTCTGGCGATTCAAGCTAATGAGGGGCAGCCCATCTCCTGACTCCCTGGGTTAGAGGAATTCCGCAGGCCTGACTGCTTACCTTTCTTTTCTCTCTTTCTTCTTCCCCCACCCCCACCTGAGCATAGGAGGTGAGAATGATCCTCCAGGACAGAAGTCACCAAACTATGGCCTCTTTATAGATAAGGTTTGATGGAACCCAGACCCTCCTGTTTGTTTACCTATTGTCTGCGGCGGCTTCTGCACGGCGGTGGCAGACTGGAATAGTTGCGACAGAGACAGTGTGGCCCACAAAGCCTGAAATATTTACGATCTGGCCTTTTACAGCGAAAGTTTGCTAGACGCTGCTCTAAGAGGTTGGTGGGGGGCCAGCTTGTCCTTTTATAGCCATTCTTGCCTGCCCAGAAGTCAACAGGATGGCACAGTTAGACACAGCATTTGCCAGGTGGGAATGCCACACAGCCATCCAGCACCTTTGATCCTGTCACTAAAGAAAGAGCTGTCAAGGGAACTAGAAGGCCCCGTGGGGGTGGGGACTGTCACATGAGGTCCTGGGTTACCTCCTCTATCCCCCACCCCCAATACACAGCAGGTGCTGTAGTAGGGACCAGACGGCCCCAGTGCCCACAACTGGGCAGTCCTCTCTTAGTTTCTGTTCAGTGTTAGGCCCTCGTAGAGAACCATGACTTAGCCCCAGCGTTACATGACTGGTTCTTGGGTCTGTTGGCATAGAGGAATGCCAGGCTCACTTCTTGGACCACAAACTCCTGGCCTCGCCTCTTCTCTTCTACCCCAGTGTTGCTTTTTGAATCATACCTATAGAGGTGAGCCGGGACACATCTGACAGATCTAATGTCAACTTATGTGTGTCTCTTGGAGACAAAAGCTCTCTTTATCAGAACCCCAGTCCCCTGTGGGGATGGGGCATTGTTTTCCTTGCTGTCTAGAGCCAGTGTGTTATCCAGATGGCTTTACTTCCCTCTGAAACAAGTTGTGCGTGCATTTAGAGGCAGTCATTACCTACTTACTGCCTTGCGTTTATTGCTGTCTTGTTTTGTCTAGACCAAGCCATCGCTGCAAGGAGTCTGGCTGGTGGCTGGGGAGCACATTCTGTAGGCCTGTCATCATAGAGCAAGTGGACGGGGGACCCTGAGAGGGGCCGAGAGTCATGTCCTCATTCCTAAGGGATCTCAGTCTCTGAGCACTGCTTCAGAAGTTTTCCTCGCTTCCCCTGGAGCTCTTTTGCTGGTTGGAATGAGGAGTGAATGTCTTGGATGCTTTCCTGAAAGGAGAGCAGACAGTCCCCCCACTCCCCACCAGGGATGGAGTCACATCAAACCATTGTGCTGGATGCCTCTAGTGCTCTTCAAACCCAGAACCTGACTTGAGGAGAGAAGTGGAATGAAAATGTTGGGTGCTTCCTAGGAGTGGGAAGCTGGCACTTGTCCCTGGAGCTGCCCCATGTGGGGTGCACAGGCCCTTACAGTGACGATGCATAATGATGGTGGCAACGACAGTGCCACCATCTCATTTGTTTGGAGCAGCATGTCTCAACACCGGCTGCACATTAGAATCTCCTCAGGTGTTTTTTAAAAAAAGACCTTATCAGAACCCCGCCCCAAACCAGCTGTGTCGGAACCCTAATGGTGAGGCTGGCTGCAGCACAGGTGTTTTTAAAAAGCTCCTCAGACTGTCCTGAGGTGCAGCCAGGGCTGAGAAGCACTGGTGTGCCTTTATAGCCTGTGATTACAGGTAGCTACTAATTTAATCCTCCTGACAGTGCAGTGAGTGTGATGTTAAGGTTCCCCTTTACAGGCAGGGAAACTGAGTCCTTGGTAATTTGCCGATGCCTCACATCCAGGCCTCCTGACACCAAGTGCCATGCTGATTCCCTGCCACCTGCTCTTCACACTCGCACTCCATAAGCCCCCCAAGAGAAACATGGCTGCCTGGGCCCCAGTGCTTCTGCACGTGCTCTCAGCACGCTGCCTCTTCACAAACAGCCCCAGTTGTCTGTTTTTCCCACCTTTGAAGATTGTTTTCCAGTTGGATCCTTGTTCACTGCCCTCTTCCCTCCTTCACACACACACCCACCCACCCACCCACCCATATACACCTGCTTCTTTTCAGTCAGCCCCTGATAAAAAGCCTGGATGTCTGTGCCTTCTGAGGCGACACAGAATCCATTGTGTTGGACAGCCCTCCTCATAGTATCCCAGGGCCCGTTGCACTTGCAGCTTCTCAGAATCCCAGAATTCATTGCACTGGGTGGCATTCCTCCAGGGATCCCAGAATGCATGGTGCTGGGTCACTCTCTTCACTGAATGCCTTTGGCCTGGGGCCAGGGGCAGTCTAGGAGGTAAGACAGCTGTCAGGGGAGTGAGCAAGGCCAAGTCCTCAGCTCTCCCAGCTCCAGTGAGGTGCTCTAAGCTTCACTTTGTTTATACAACAGGAACCTAGATGTCTGTCACCTGGACAAAGACCGTGGTGGTGGCAGCTGCTGTTGCTGCTAATATTTCTAATCCTGGTCGGTGTGTTTTGGGTCAGAATCGCGGGCAGGGGATGCTATAGTATCCATGGTAATGATAGCGACATTTCTTCTGGGCTTAAACAGACCTGTGGGTGCTCTGGGGTGAGAGGGAAGGTCTGTAGGGACCCTTGGCAGTGATGACCTGACGCTCTGTCGGGGGTGGGGTGGGGTATGGCAGTGGACACCAGCACTTGCGACTGGATTTTGAGGAAGAAAGAAGCCATGTGATAGAAGCCCGTGCAGCACCATGTGTGAGAGCTCTGGGCTGTATCGGGTCGAGCTGGGTTTGACTCCTGACCCCACTGCTCATTTGCAGTGGCCTTGGGTCGGTTAGTTTCTCTAAACCTACATTTCTGCCTCTGAAATGGAGATAATGGTAGTTCTTACCCCACAGGAAGAATGAATGAACTACTAATCCAGGTAAAACTCTAGCATGGTGCGAGTCACTCGGTGAGTGATCAGCACGTGTTGGTTATTGTTGTCATCACGCCACCAGATTAGGGAAGAAAGGACTTACAGAACCTTTTCCTGGAGACAGACATCATCTGCAGTGAGGGTTCTGAAAGAGGAGCTTTTCCCCTAAAATCTGGAAGTGAGAGGGCCCTTTTCTTCTCGCTCCTTCTCTCACTTTCTAGTGTCTTGAAGAAAGGTCAAGCCCAGCTGCTGAGGAGCACGGCCCAGCTGGGCTTCTGCACTCTGTCATCATCTTATATTTTAAATAGAATGCTTCCTGCAGCAGGTTCCAGAGAGCTCTGCAGTGTGGTCTGGGCATAAATGCAGAGACAGGGAGAAGACTCTGAGCTAGCAGCACCGAAGTTTCCCACAGACGCATCAGTGAACGCAGACTGATAGGATACGTAGATGAGTGGAGAGACAGCACGTCTGCCCCAAGCAAGACCCAGGTGTAGGGCAAGGATGAGGACAAGGACAGCAAGGGGAAGTCTGGCTGCAGATGCTACTACTTTTCAGTTTCCTGGGTCAGAACACACCTTCTCAAGGCCCTGGTCACACTCTGATGGGGTCACAGCCCCATCCAGGACCTGTCTGGATGAGGTACAATAAGCTTCCTGGTGACCTTCGTTGTTCCAAAGCTGTTGGTATGCAAATTTCCTCAAGGGGTCTTGAGTGGTGCCCTGGGGAATGATTGGCAGGTGACCCAGAGGCCCAGGAGCCCCTCCACCCCAACCCCCAACCCCGCGGGAAGCCTGCCCTCTAGCAGATGGGGACACAGCTAGCCTGGACGCATGCAGAGAGGGCCTGCTGAGTGGCTAGGGAGTGCATCTGCCCTAGAAGTCATTTGGGATATGACCGCATTCTCACTGAGCCCTGGGGGTGGAGTTCCCAGGACCTCATTAGGGAGCCAGCCTGACACAGGAGGGCCTCAGGAATAGTTAAGATTCCCCTGATTCTTGGATGTGCAGGACTTGGCCAGGGAAGCCCACCCAGTGTCCTGACCCTGGTTTCTGCTGCATTTTTGCCTCCTGGCTCTGCTTGCCCTGTTCTGCTCAGTAATGATTGGCTCAACCCAATTTTTCTCCTCATTTCAGAAATTCCGGGTAGATATGCCTGGCTCAGGCAGTGCCTTCATCCCCACCATCAACGCCATCACGACCAGCCAGGACCTGCAGTGGATGGTGCAGCCCACGGTGATCACCTCCATGTCCAACCCGTATCCCCGCTCACACCCATACAGCCCCCTGCCGGGCCTGGCCGCTGTCCCTGGGCACATGGCCCTCCCGAGACCTGGCGTGATCAAGACCATTGGCACCACCGTGGGTCGCAGAAGGAGAGATGAGCAGGTACAGCTCGGATCAGCGTAAAGGAGCCACGCCGGTGGCTTTCAGGGACTCGTAACACAGCGTGTTTTCTGCAGCCTGCTGGGGAGCGGGGCCAATGTTCTGGGAATGCTGGGGAGAAGAGGGAGCTAGGGACCAGGAGCACGTGGCCCTCGTCATTGGAGGCAGAGTTGGAGATCCGAGGGTCAGGTCTGGCCCTGTCATCTTACCCCTGTCCCTTAGGATCTCTGAGCCTCAGTTTCCTCAGCTGCGCACTGGGGGATATGGTACCTGCCAGCCAAGACTCACTGCCCCTCGAATGCGATCACGTGTGGGAGAGCATAGTGTAAGCAGCGAGGTGTTGGCAAGTGGGAAGGACTGTCAGGACCTGCTCACAGCAGTGTCCTTCTCTGGGCCTTGGCAGCCAACGAACCCGGGCCGGGAACTTTTTGGGGTTAACCCTAAACTGTCTCCTGGTATCGGGTGCGGGTGAGACACCAGTAGACGTAAAGGGTCCCACTCTAGGCCGGTACTGCTTGCTGTACTTGACATTCCTCCTCAGTGTCCCAGGCCTCCCCGCTCAAAGCAGGAGACCATTTCAAGTGTGTGTTCCAGAAATGCAATGACACTGGGGCCCTTGGAGCCTGCTCAGCTGCTTCAGTGCCCAGGAGTGAGGGTGGGAGGTCAGACATCAGCCTTTTTCTCCTCAAGGGGCTCAACTTTGAGAAGGAGTCGGCCTGGCTGGGAGGGACCAGAAAGAGTGGAGCCTCTGCTCTCTAGGCAGCATCCCCCCAACATTCAAAAAGGCCCATTGTCTTCATTGGCAGAGAGCCAGGGTGGCCATGGGCCCCCTGATTCTAGAAAGAGATGCTAAAGTCATGCGTAATTCCAGAAAGGAAGGAATGAGCCATCAGAGTTCCCCATTTGTTCCCCTTCACAGGTGACACGACGAAAGCCCAGACACACCTGCCTGGGGCCCCTCAGCAAGTGAGTGGGGAAGTCTGGACTAGAACCCAGTTCCCTGGATTCGCTGTGCAGTGCTCTTCCAACAGCGCCATGCCAGCAGGAGTCAGGGAAGGGGGGGTATGCGTACTTTAGCTCTGGAACCCCTTTTTCAAGTTAACCCGGAGAAGGAACTCCAGTTTCAGCATTGGAACCTCTCTTCATTTCATCTGCTGTCTGACTCCACTCTGGGGTCGCCAGCTCGACAGTATTCCAATACAGGGACCTTTAAACATGGTCCCCAGTGGACAGTCGTGGATCCAGTGCCCGAAGTCCCCAGGGTACCGGAATCACCAGGACCGCTCTCCAAGGAGCTGGCAGCTTTTGCAGGGGCCCAGTCCCCCTGGGGACAGAGCTGGGCCTTGTTATCCACTGCCTGCTGCTTGGTTCTGTTGACAGCAGGACCCATGCAGGGCGACATGGGGACGTGTGTGCAGTAGACGCTGTCACAGATATAGCTCACAGTTGCTGGTGGGCATCTGCTGCTGGGACAAGTGGCCAATATCCCCCTCACCGTTGCTCTCCCTAATCACAGTAGTAATATTGCAATAGTTGTGATCTTAATGTCCGTTATCAATGTGCTTCCTTCAGGGAGTCCAAGGTGCCAGGTTTACAGTCACAGATGAGGGGGATTCTCCCTGTATGTAAGTGGCCCCTGAGGGACAGCCAGGCTTGTGAGAGAGGCTCCTTGGGGCTACCCGGAGAACACCACGAGATGTGCTGAACACCCCCTTCTTTTCTGGGCCTAGCTCGGACCAAATTTAGAAGACACCATTCTAAATTTCCTTTCCACACCCATTTTAAAGATGAGGAAACTGAGGTTCAGCAAGGAGAAGGGCACCAGCCAGGGTCACTCAGTGAGGTGGTCACCGAGCCAGGACTGGAATCCACCTCCTTTGGCCTCCCGCCCTGCGGTTTTCCCGCCATACCACCTAGGCGTGCCCTAAGACAATCTGTCTGGAAAATTTCCTTCCTTTCTTGAGAGGGAGGGAGAGAGCCAGGAGCATTTTATTTCCTGTCACTGTCAATCAGGAGTTCAGACAGTCATCTGGCAGCTTGGAGGAAACCTGGGCTGCAGCGTCCTAGGACCCCGGGTCTTCTGTTCCCAGGCCCAGGGTCTTTTCCCTGCAGCTGCCTTCCGCCTTGCTGGCCTGCCCCCAGGGAAGGGGCCTGTCACCAGGAGCCCGCCTGGTGCCCTCCTGGAGCCTCATTGCCTTCCTCCCAGCCTGCCCCAAGCTGCCCTCAGGCCTGTGGCAGTGACTGAGGACGCAGGGAGGGGCTGGTGTGTGTGGCTTGTGGGTGGGTACACGGTGGTGCTGACACACTCATGTCATGACCGTGTTGATGTCACCGCCCCTGAACACTTCCTATGCTGGCAGCTCCCACAAGTTGCCCTATACCTCACCAGATAGGAAAGAGACTTCTGGGCCATTCAGGAGGCCAGAAGTTGTCAGGAAGCAGCCAAGTGGGAAGGGAGGTCAGAGTGGACCACAAGCAGCCTCTTATCAGTGGGGGTGACAGAGTTAGGGGAACCCAGTGCTGCAGTGGGGCCCTCAGGCTCTCTTGATAACTGCTGGGCTCAGGCCGAGGAGCAGCAAGTGTTCAGGGCCTCGGCCAGGGCACCCCACCATGACCTCGCCAGGCCTCCAGCCCCTGCACAGAGCGGGGTGTCCAAGTCTGTGGACACTGGGTCTGCAGTCTCCTCAGACTCTTTCAGGACTCAGAGAAAGCACCAGAGGGGACACCGCCGAATCGTGTCTTCTTTCTAGCACATTCTCCTTTAGTGAGAGCTCGCATGTTGTGTCTCCTTTGACCATCACAGACACTTCGTGGAAGGCAGGGCAGGTCCTGTGAATCCCATCCCTCACGAGGTCCCGTGCGTGGTCCAGGGCCTCACGGAAATGCCGTGTCTGTACTCTGCCCCTGCATCAGTCAGTGCGATAGCTCTCAGAGGAGAGAACGTGGAGCCTTTGGCACTTGGGGAGGTGGAGGATTTCAGAGGCTGGGATTGAGGGTGGGGCTTGAGGAGGAACATGGAGCCAGGTGTTTGGAAGGGGCCTCTTCCCTGCCGGACTGCTTGGAGGCCGCTGCAGGTGGAGAGGGACACAGTGACAGAGGAGTCGGTGAGCGAGAAAAGCTGGGCCTGGTTCCTTCCTTCCAGTGATGGGGTGCCGCAGAGGATGAGGAGGAGCGTGGTCAGGTGTGTTGGGAGTGCAGGTGGTCCCTGAGGCTGATACAGCCGGTGGGAGCACAGCCCAGCTGAGGTCCTGGGAGGCAGGGGCCTGCGGTATCAGGAGGCCCCGGGGGTCTCCCCAGCCTGCCAGGCCCCCTGCCTCCCTTGGCTGCTAGCAGAGGATCTGGAAGTGCAGAAGGCATGATGCGCTCCTCCGTGCTCAGGTGGCCTCGGAGAGACGTGTCTGAGCAGCTGACTGACACGCTTTGCATCAGTATTTGGAGAATTTAGATACAGGGCTCTGACACCATGGGGCCACGGGGTCACCTCTGATGCTGTGCCTTGCTTTGCTCTTCAGGACATCACACCATAGACCTGCAGGGTGGTAGGGAGCATCCTGGGGACTCTGATTTGGGCCCCGCCGGAGGAGTGGCTCCCTCCCTCACAAGGTGGCTGGGAGCATCCCTTATCACCTCCAAAAGTGGCTTTGGCTTTGACTTTCCCCCGCAAGTGTCCCTACAGGGTAGGACCAGGTCTTACTCCCTTCAGAATCTTCTACGCCCAGCACTGTGCTTGGCACGTAGTAGGTGTGCTGTCTGTGTCTGATAACTGAATGGGGTGGTCTTCCCTTGTGAATTGCTTTCTGTCTTGGCCCACAGCCATCTGCTAGTGTCACCTCTGCCTACAAGAGGCATTAGGTCACAGCCCGGGAAGGGCTCTATGTAAACAGAGGTCCAGCCCTATTAGTAGGGCAGAGTGCTTGCCCCGTGGCATGAGTCACAGCCCAGTGACTGGCTCATTTTAAGGAGCTAGACTGAGGTCTGCTGCGGGATTTTGGTCCGTTCGCTCCTGTGATAAACCTCGAACCCCTCACACTGCCTGGCACAGCCCAGGTGCTCGGTTGCTGAGTGAGCGGGTGCGGCGGGCAGCCGGATGGAGCATGCCTGAGGGCTCCTTCCACTTCTAGTCCAGCCTAGCACTCCGCCAGGCACTCTGCTGGGTCCTCGGGGTTGAACTGTGAGCAGCTGGCACTCCAGGGCTGTCAGAGGACAACGGAGGTGTGGCGGTGGCATCCTTAACCCTCCCTCTGGCAGCAGAGCCTTCCCCCCGGGTGGTTCTTAGCTCTGGGCCCAGCTCCTTAACCAAATGGGGATAATGAGGCTTGCGGAGCAGCAGAGTGGTGGCGAGGGGTAATTCCCCAGGGTTTGGAAGAAGCTGCTTAGGTGGGTGGGGCAGGCCCGGCTGGCATGAGGGGGCTCTCTGGGGGAAGCCGTCCCAGCTCCTCCTCTCTGGCCTTGGCACTGAACCAGGGCTGACATGACAAATGCTGCTGTCACCACGCCTGAGCTGGTTCGTCCCTGACCCATGGCTGCCCTGTTCTCCCTTCAAACATGGGACATGATGTTTGGGGACCTCTGAGCCCAGCCACACTCCTCTTGCCTCTCTCCCTGCCCTCCCCAGTCCCAGAAGGGCTTCCTGTCCTATTTAAAATGTAGTTAAGAAAAACAAAAGAAAAACAAAAACAAAAAGCTGGTGAACCATTTACCTGAACCTAATAATGATCCTCAACCTTGGCCTCTAGCTGTCCCCTGAAGAGGAGGAGAAGCGTCGGATCCGGAGGGAGAGGAACAAGCTGGCTGCAGCCAAGTGCCGGAACCGACGCCGGGAGCTGACGGAGAAGCTGCAGGCGGTGAGCGGCTCGGTGTGGGTGGGGGGCACTTCCGGGTGGGCCTCTGCACGAGCCCCGGGGCTCCTGGCCCTCCCGCCCTCTGCTTGCCCGCTAGTGGCCTCCAGATCCATCCATGGAGACAGACACGTTCCTTCCTTTGAGCACGTGGGTGAGCATTGCCCCAGTTAGAGGACGGGGGCTGGCCCTTGGCACCAGCCTGCCCCAGAGGGAGAACTGGACCCTCTTTGGGCCCCGCGCCCTTCCCCACTCAGTGCCTGAGCGCTCCCTGCTCTCAGACCTGCTGGGGCTCCTGGGTGAGAGATGGCAGAGGGTGTCGGCACTGCTGGGCCCCAAGAGCCACGCTGGGCCCCAAGAGCCACGCAGGCCCGGACCTGCCCCCTCCAGGGCTACTTCCCGCGGTTCCAGCCGCCCCCGTGCCTGTCCCAGCAGGAGTGGCCCAGCCTAGCTTAAGGGATCTAGTTTGGACAGGGGTGGTTGGGGGACCTGCTGTCTGGGCTCCTTCGTCTCTGCCGGCGTCTTGATACTTTCTGGGCCTCATGGTGATGGCTCACATGCCAGCTGAGTTGTAGTGTCGTGGGGTTTCCTCAGATGCTTCATGGGTGGGAGGGCTCCCCCGCCGTGAGCCTGAAGCTGTGGCCTTGGTACCTCACTCTGCCCTTGTGAGTCACTCGGCCTGCTGCCTAATTACCCACACCTGGGGGCCCCTGGCCCTGCCCTTCCCTCTCGAACGCTCCTGACCACTGTCACGTGGGCTGTATGCCGGGCAGAGGACGTCCAAAGCCAGGACTAACTCTCCTGGGTGGAGTGTTCTCAAAGTGAGGAGGCGAGGGATACTCTGCCGGTGGCCCCGACAGGGACCAGCCGGGACGGGGCTTCGAGAATCACAAAGTACCTTGCACATCCCATCCCCTCATCCTCCCAGGTGCCCGTCCCCAGCTCCCGCTTCCCTTGGTCCGTCCTGGGGCCCTCGCTCTGGGGTACTGACTGTGCCCTTGTGAGTGAATTCCATGATGCCTGTCCTAGTGTCCCCTGGGAGTGGTAGTTAAAGTCGGGGAGGATGAGTTGGAGTCCTTTGTTGCCAGGTGGGCCGGACCCATTCATTAGTGATTGGCACTCCAGGGGGGAGACTTCCCTAGGAGACCCCCCCCCCCCACCGCCAGCCTTTCAAAAAGCCAGGCGCTCTGGGGCTACCCTGGGCCCTCCGCACCCGCAGCCCCAGAATAGCCCTGCCCCCCGCCCGAGGCTCCTCTGCTTTCCTACCCTCCCTCCCCCAGAAGCCTCAAACCCTACTCCCCCGCCGCCCCACCCCCGGCCCAGCCACCCAGGCCCCTGAGCCACATCCTCCACAGGAAACCTCTCACAAGCTCATGACGCTCGTCAGACCCTTGAGACCGATGGAAAGTTTTTCTCCTCCGGAATATGTTGTGCTGCGTTCAGTGACGCTCTGGCCCCGTACCCTCTCGTTCTTGAACAGGAACCTGTGTGAGGGAAAAGGTGGGAGGAGGCCGGTGACACACACCTTCTCGTCTTCCACGTGCCTGTGCTGCTTCTCTGGCTTTATGCACAGAAGGGGGGGCTGAGGTCCTTGCAGCGGGACCCTGCCATCCTCACGTGCCCGCCCGGGCTGCCCGGTCCCTCATCCGCAAAGCACGGGCTGAAGCGAATGTCCTCCGGGGTTCTGTGAGTCCTGAAACACGTGTTTCCGAAATCAGAGTGAGAAAGGGAAGCGGGGCTGTGGTGATGCAGCCAGGACTGCTGGACCACTTCCTGCGGGCCAGGCACTGTCCCAGGCTTGTGTGTCCAGACGCTGGCCCCTGTCACGTAGCTTGGAGTTTAGTGTGTTTGCATCCACGGGCAGGCTGGATGGGGTGTAAAGGTGCGAAGAGAGAGGGGTGGAGCTGTATGCTCTGCTCCCCTTTCCTTCCAAAGCTCACAATTACCCCCTCAGGGGTCCCCAGGAGACGGTCCTGGCACCATGACAGTGGAATGTAGTAGCATAGGGACTCTCTAAGTCAGATACATTGGAGGCAAATCTGGGCTACCTCACCTGCTGGCTCTGTGACTTTGGGTAAATTACTACACCTCTCTGAACCTCAGTTGCCTCATCTGCAAAGAGGGTTGATGATAACACCTGCTTCAAACTGCTAGAGGATTGAATGAGATCATGCCTGTGAGAGGCTTAACGCGGTGCCTGGCACGGCAGCTACCGTTGTCATTTCGCCCCTCCTCCAAGCTTCCTACCTCCTCTCTCAATCTGGAGCCTCCGGGTGACTCGGGGGCTGCGGCCAGGTGTGTGAGCGGGCTGCTTCCATGGCTATTCCTCTGAGGACATGGCTGGGTTTCCCTTTCTCCCCTGGATTTGAACCACCCTCTGCACCCCACACCCCTCCAGGCAGGTCCCTTACACGTCTCTCCTTCTCTCTTAGGAGACAGAGGAACTGGAGGAAGAGAAGTCAGGCCTGCAGAAGGAGATCGCCGAGCTGCAGAAGGAGAAGGAGAAGCTGGAGTTCATGTTGGTGGCCCATGGGCCCGTGTGTAAGATCAGCCCTGAGGAGCGCCGGTCGCCCCCGGCTTCTGGCCTGCAGCCCCTGCGCGGTGCGGGTGGCGGAGTGGGCGCCGTGGTGGTGAAACAGGAGCCCCCAGAAGAGGACAGCCCTTCGTCCTCATCGGTGGGGCTGGACAAGGCCCAGCACTCTGTCATCAAGCCCATCAGCATTGCTGGGGGCTTCTATGGGGAGGAGCCTCTGCACACCCCCATCGTGGTGACCTCCACGCCTGCCATCACCCCCGGCACCTCAAACCTCGTCTTCACCTACCCCAGCGTCCTGGAGCAAGAGTCGCCTGCGTCACCCTCCGAGTCCTGCTCCAAGGCCCACCGCAGAAGCAGTAGCAGTGGGGACCAGTCTTCAGACTCCTTGAACTCCCCTACCCTGCTGGCTCTGTAACCCAGCTCCCGGGGGCCCTCGTCACTGCCTCCTTCCCAGAGCCCAGCACCTTCAAGCGCTCCAGGGCTGTGAGGGCAAGAGGGGGCCCCTGCCAGAGAGCGTCCTGGCTCTGGGGGGACCTCGGTGGGATTTGGCGACGAGGCACTGGAGGACTTGGCTGTGCTCTTGGAAGTCATGGAACCTCTTCCCTCGTTTATCCTGCAAAGCAGATCCTGTTTCTTGAAAAGCCTTGGAGAACTTGGTTTAGTGGACTCGGGCATCTCTCTGGCTTCTGAAGAGCCTGAAGCTGGTGTGGACCATTCCTGTCCCCTTGTTAGGCAATGTCTCTGGAGTGATGGTGTCCTTCCCCACCCTACCAAGCATGCTCAGTGCCTGTTGCTTTTACCTTCCCTCTATTTGCCCTTTCCTTCCCCCAGTGTCGATTTCACTTCCTTTGGTTTCTCTCAAGTTTGCCATGACATTTCACCTGGGTGGTCTGAATATTAAAGCTCTTCGTTTCTGAAGACGGGGCAGCAGGTGGCTCTTCTGCTGGGGCTGACCAGAAGGAGATAGTCAATGTGCAATACAGAACCTTCCCTCCCCCGACACTCCCCAGCCCACCACCATCTCCAGAAGCACCAGCCGAGCTCCCTGAGCTCTCAAGGAGATGCCACCATCACCGAGAGGCTCGAGGACCCCGCCTCTCCATCCTCAGAGACGGCTCGTGGAGGAGCGGCCTGGCCAGAAGAAAGGGTGTGAGTGAGACAGCCGGAGCCCAAGTTGGGTTTGCCAAACGCCTAATCACCGGGTCAGGAATGGTGCCAACAAGCCTCATGGTGTCCTAGCCTGCTTCCCTTCACCTGGTGTCTTGAACAGGACATCTCCTGTAATCGCCTGGCTGTTCCGCCCCTGGACCCTTCTCTCCAGGCCAGGGAGGCGTCCTCCCTCGAAACCACACATCACTCCTCGTCCCTGCTGGCTCTGCCCTCTCCCACCCTGGCCCCCAGGGTGGCGCCACCCACAGAGATTTAATGAGCATGGGCCGGACCCTCCCCAGATTGCGGCCCTCCCCGACCCTCAGAGGCACCTTTGCTGTGGATGGACAGGCAGGGGAGGGAAGAGGGGGGCAATCGCAGTGGGATTCGCCTCACACCAGCCCTGGCATCCCACACGCACGGGCTTGCGCATTCCTGGCTGCTCACCTTTCGGATGTGCCCAGCGTCACCTGATCGTGATCAAGTGCTTTCTCTTTATACTCTCCGACACCCCCTCACCCCAGTGTGCTCCTCAGGTCCAGCCGCCCTCGCAGCGCGGTTGCTAGGGCCTGCGGCTTGCTCTCCATTCCTGGGGGCTGCTGAAAGGGAGACAAGATGTGTTGCTTCCCACCACAGGAGAGCTGCTCCCTTCCCACAGGTGGGGCGTGGGTAAGGGCTCCTTCTGGCCCCTCAAGAGCACAGCTGAGCGTGGTCCCTGCCTCCCCCCATGCTGAGCCTTTTTCTCCCCAGGGCATAGCTCCGTAATCTTCCAGAATTGGCTTCTGCTGGGCTCATGCTCCGAGGGAGGCTCGCTGTTGTGATTCAGCTGTAGAGATTATTGTATGATAATTTAAAACTGTGTAGTTGTTATTTAAATCAAACCCAGGGGGGGTTAAATTTCAGTTAGACTTGGGAGAGAGTAGTCACACTTAAAGCTCACCTGTTCCTTTCACACACCTGGGCGTCTGTGCTGGTCATGGTTCAACGCCTGTTACCCACTTACCGTGCACTAGACGCGCAGGGTGGAATGGCTCGTGCTCAAAATACGCAGCCCAGGACGACTGGAAGCGACGTGTGGAAGGCTAGGCCACAGAGGAGATGAAAAAAGATTTGTCCAAAAATACTTTAACAATGTCATTTGCTCCATTTCTTGGCTGGGCTGCTGCCCTCACGGTTTTCTGTGGCTCCGGAGAGAGGCATGCCTAATCCGAATGGGCAATTGGATTTCTGGCTTCGGATTAATCGGAGAAGCTGAGGTCAGCCAGTTGTCACAGGAGCTGGGCAAAGAGATCTGGGGAAGAAGCCTGGGGTGCACTCGGCTCTGTAAAGCTTCATCATCTCAAGTGGTATTTGTGGCCAAGTGGGAGCTCTTTGCTTCTTTGTGCATATATATCTATATATATACTCATATATATATATTTCTTAAATGAAGCTGCTTTCTGATGTTTAGTTTCTAAAAGTCCCTTTATGCCCCGCTTTGCACAGCGCTGATCCCAAGGCAGTTTGCAATCTGTGACTTGGGGCCAGGCTTACGTTCCTGAGACAGAGTTTGGCTGTAGTTCAGATTTCAAGCTGAGCTGGTGTAGGGACCAGCAAAAGGCAAAAACCCAGGCTCCCCACAGGACTTGGGAGACCTCCAGCTGTGTCCCACTCAGGCCCCTCTGGCTTTGTTCTAGGAGGTGGTTTGGAGGTTGTCTGGGGAAGGCTGACTATTCCACCAAAGTCAGGAGCATATCCTCAGTTACTTCCTTCTGGCTTGTTCTCCAAGTTCACATGCACACACGCCCCATTGCTTCAGAATCACCAGATACCAGGCCTGCTGCTTCCTCCTCTATGGCCCGGCTAAGGGCACAGCTGCAGTGTGAGGAGCCTTGTGCCGGGGCTGGGAACTGCTGGGCTTCCCCTGTGTCCCCAGCCGTGAGGCAGCTGGTGTGGACTCCATTTGGGCTGTAGGCAGCTGTGGGACAGCACAGGGCAAGTCACTCATTGACAAGCTAGTGTGGAACACACAGTCTTCTTGGCCACCTGGCTGGCCTCTTTGGGAACAGTCCTCTTCCTGGCAGGGTGGATGGGGACAGCTGCTGACACAGGAAAGAGAGGAGGTCCCAGGTGAAGTTTAGGAAATTGCCCGAGCCAGCTCTAAGCACAGAGTTCACTGGGGAGGTTTTCAGAAGGAAATGATTGTTGCCTGTGTAAAAGGCCAGATGTGCCCACTGTGGCCAGCCACACAAGCATCTCAAAGCCACCAGAGGCAGCTGCTTGTCTTAGACTTTTGGGGGAAGGAGTTTGCTCCCACTTGGCTGCACACGCATTGGGACTTGCCTACCCTGTCCTTGATGGACCAAGAGTGCTCCTTGCAATCTCACCATTTAACTTTCAGGTTGATTTCCTTCCTGATCATATATGTGTGGCCCCTTTAAGAGAGTAAAGAGTAAGCACCTACTATGTGCCAGGCACGGTGTTTGGCACTTTTATGTACTTTAGGATGAGACTAAGGGATGAGGGCATTCCTTATTAAAGCCCCCCAGGGAAAAGGATAAACAAAAACTTGGAGGTGAGAAGATCTTCAAAAATTGGAGGCAGGATTGTCTTCAGTCCGAGGTTTGTTCTCAAAGATCCTACAATATCCTCTCACCTCTAAATTTCTTCTTTCCCCTCTACCCAGTGATGTGCCCCTCCATACTCCTCAGATGGTTGGAGGGGTAACCTGAGTCTTTATAGAAGTTGTGGACCAATAGGATGTGCAGTCTGTGTAACTTTGTTTTAACAATGTTAAGTAAAGGGGTCTTGCTACTTTCTGCTTGTTGAGTCTTCTTGGCACTCCTCTTAAAAGCCAGCATCTCACTATTTATTGACAGGTTGGGGTATGTGTGTGCATGTGCGTGTGTGCGTGTGCGTGTGCGTGTGGGTGGGTACATAGCCAGGTGTGCCCATGTCCGCCTCCGCTTTTACAAAGAAAACCCAGTCATCCCACCACTAATTGGACATCTTCCCGTGCTTCCACTGTTTGGCCGTACATCAACAAAGGGTTCGAATTTCCCAGTGCTGACATGTTCAGGAGGGGCTGGGTCAAATTTTGAGGGCGGTATGGGTGGGGGAGGGGGAGAAGAAATTGACATTTATTTTATTATTTATTTTAAATGTTTACATCTTTGTATTGTACCAAACCTGAATAGAAACAGATAGCATTAAAGTACTCAGTTCCTCTCTCCCTCTCTTTCTTGTTTTTAAATAATTTAGGCTAATGATGTTTTTTTTTGTTTTGTTTTTGTTTCTAAGATGATTTGTGACTTGTGCTGTACAAACTGTATAAAATGGTTCTGTTTTTAAAGATGGGTTGTCATTCCTCTGAGGACAGTGATCACCAAGAAGTGTACATTGTAAGAACACGACAGAAGATCCTGCCCTGTCCTTAAAACTGATTGCCTCTGTATGATTAAAAGTTTATTCTAGTTATCTCAGTCTGTGGTTACTTGATGTCAAGGAAGAAAATATTCACCTTTGTATAAAGAGTAGGTACCAGGGTGTGTGTTCTGCAGTGGGAGGTGTGTATATAGCATTTTGATACATAGTGGAAAGTCGTAAGGTCTGTGCGTCTGTACTTGAGATGTCAGTGATGTGGAGTAAAGTCTGCTTCGAGATCCTGGAGGCAAACTTGTGCCAGATCCCTATAGCCTGATGGGGAAGTGAACCTCCTGCCTGAGCTCTTTTTATTTTATTTTATTTTTTAAAGTACTGGTGAGATGGTCCCATTGGAAAGGCTTCTAAATAGGCCTCCCCAAGCAGGACCATGAGCTCAAAAATCTTTGTATAGTTTTGGAAATTGAGGAGTATCTCTGCTCTGAAGCATCTCTGGTGGTGTGTTTTGTTCTTGTTTTGTTATTTTACTGTACTACAAGCCTACAGTATTTGCACTAAAGAAAGCTTGTTAGAAAAAGCTTGCTGCTATGGAAGAAAGAACATTAAAACATTTTTTTTTCTTTGCTTTTTTTTTTTTTTTTTTTGGTTAGCTTTTTCACTTTCAATTGAGTAGCATTTTGTAGAATAAAACGAATTAAGATTGAAGAGCCTTTGATGGTTGGTTTATTCCATGTTTTCTCATCTCTCCTGTCACTTCTCATTTCCTTCTAACCTTTTCTCCCTTTGGCTTTGTGGGTAGAGTTGGTGTCCAACCGGTGAGGGAAGCAGGGAATGGCTCACCTGGAACCTCTTCCTGCAAAACTGTGAGGTGGACTGCTGGGAGGGGCTTAGAGCAGCCCCACCTCCTTTCTCGAGCTTTTTTCACCTCTTGACTCTCTCCCAACCCCTCCCAGTCCTCTTTTCCACTTCTCAGGGCCTGCTTCTCAGCTAGCTGCCAACTGTCGCCAAGGTGTGAGCCCCAGTACAAGCTCCAGGTGCTGTCCCATCCTGGGGGTGTTCTGTTTGAGTGGATTGTCTCTGGAAACCCAAGAATCTTCAAAGAACCTATTAACGGTATTGCTCAGATTGTCCAAGTGGTCAAATGAAATCTTGAGCAGGAAAGGGCCCTAAAACAAACCAGGGTACATGGGGAACATTGTTCTGAGTGCTCTTCCCTTGCAGTGTAAGCGGTGGGGAGGCACACGTGTCATCATTTAACTCTTGGAGTGGTTGGCATCTGGCCGAGAATGAGGCCCTGACGTGACACCACTCACTGCAAATCTGCTTTAGATAAGCTCGGTGCACAGGCTCATCGGAGGACCTGGCAGCACGAGACTGTGAGTGGAGGGACCCTGGGCTGCCTCCACTACTCATTGGCTGTCGAGGATTGGAGAAAGCAATGAGACCTCTCTGAGCCTTAGTTTTCTCATCTGTAAAGGGAGAGGGTAACGCTAGTACAGGGCACAGTCTCAGGTATCTGGCAAACAAACTGGTTGCTTGAGGTTGTGCCCAGTTGCTTGAGTTCCAGTTAACTGAGAGTCACTTATATTTATCCATCAGCTACCAATCCCCATGGGTGCCAGTGAACTGAGAGTTTACTGTATTACGAGGACTCCCATCGGAGGGATTACTCTTCCTTTTCCTTTTAAAAGGGTGGGGTCCTGGGGAACGGGGCACTCAGAAGTCTCAGCACCGGCTCTCCCACTGACCTCTTCCGCCTGAGCAGCCAACATAGAAAGAGCCTGGGGCGTCGCAGAGGCACCTGTGCTTTCCTGAGCAACAGAGGTGTCTCCTTGTGGCGTGTCAAGGAGGAAGCTGCTTGTGGTGGTCCCTGGGCTGCTGTCCGGAGAAGCCTGTGCTCAGGCATCTGTGCTTGCTTCTCATGCTGAGGCATTTCCATAACCGGTTTCATCTCCCAGAAACACTTGGAAATCTGCTTCGGTCTGTCCAAGTTTCCACCTGTTCACCCCCCGCCCCTCAGCAGTTAGGGAGGTCCACGATCTCCAGGCACTTACTAGGTGGCGTCCTGCTGCTTCGTGCAGCTGCTAAGTACCTTAGAAGCATCTGGACAGCTTTTCAGTCTTCTAGAGAAAAACAATAAGGGAGCCGCCTCCACTGGGTTTCTAAACCTAACTGTCCCTCAGGGAATTCTGCACTCACCTCTGGGTCTGGGTCATCTTGTCCAAACCCATTCAGGGACCTGGAGTGGAGACCAACTCTATTGATTACATTTCCAACAGAGCTGGAGTTTTAAAGATTAAGCGTCTTTCTGCTCAGGAAAGATGTCTCAGCAAGGGACTCCTAGGACTGTCCCTTTTTGCTGGACTTAAGGATCCCCAAGTGAGCACAACTTAGTCACTAGGCTGTGTTTGTTGGTTTGTTGGTGGGACCACCGCTGAGAAGGGAGAAGAGGATTTCTCCTGGAGTCGGTGTTGTCCAAGACGGTCGGCAGCCCTTGTCTCCTGGGCTGCTGAGCGAGACGCCGAATGTCAGAGCACGTGCCAAGTGCTGAGAAACGGGGACGTAAGTGGTTAAACCCCACACAGACGTGGGTTACAAAGTGGACGGATGCAACTTGATTACAGTACAGCCACTGGGCTCGGGGCTGCAGACTCGCGTTTGAAATGGTGGGGTGTGATTTCCCCTCGGGTCTGATGTGTTGAAAGGATGGACGGGGTGCTTGGAGACAGGTGGCCCAGCCGGTGCCGGCCCAGGGCCCCAGCAGGCCCACGTGCAGCGGGCCAGCAAGCAGGAGGGCTGACGGCCTTCCCGCCGGGCTCGCCGTGCACCCGGGCTGCACGCTGCCCACACACCTGCCCTCGCTCCTGCAGAACGTTTGGTCCTCCCCTGCCGAGACGACCTAAGGACTGTGCTCCCAGAGGCGGTGAGCCGTTAGGCCAAGTCCACCTGCCCACTTCTTACAGTCCGCCTTTGCCTGTGCCCAACCTGGCTGGGGCGGAGAGAAACTGCAGCGCACGACGCTGCCCTGCACGCGGATTCCCCCTCCTTCCTCTCCACTGGGCCCTGGTGGTCAGACGCCCCAGGGAAGCTGTGGGGCTCCAGCCACAGCCTGTGCCTTGTTGTCTCTGGAAAGTTCCACTTGTTTAAAGGGGGGCGGGGCGACCCTGCTGCAGGCTCCACCTCTGGAACTAGAAAGTCCTTAATCAAACTAAATACCTTCCCAAGTGTTTGTGTCAGCAAAGGAGAAACAAACCAAAATACTCAGCGGTGTTTGCCCAGGTTTGTAATGGTGCCCAGCTGAGTGTCTCTGAGGACACTTTGAGGACATGGCCCTACTTCTACCTGGGCGACCCCATTCCTTATCCCCAGGCAGAGTATGGGGTGCTGCGTGACTTTAAATCTGGGGGTGTCCTAGAATATAGCACTGCCTTGTCCTGTAGGGCATTTAGAAAGTGTGGTGTTAATTAAGGGAGATGTAATTCTTTTTATTGAGGTGAAATTCACAGAACATAAAAATAACCATTTTAAAGTGAGGGATTCAGTGACAGGGTTGTACCACTGCCACCCCTACCCAGTTCCCAAGCGTTTTCATCACTCCAAAGGGACAGTCACTTCCCATCCCCGCTCAGCCCAGCCCCGGCAACCGCGCTTTCTGCCTCGATGGATTTATTTTAGGTAGTATTTTTGAGGACCCTAATGTCTCTAGTTTCTGAACCGAAAACAATCATGAAACATGGAAAATGAACGAATACTATGAATAGCAGTGTAGTTTCCTCCTTGCTTCCGTGGTTCATAGATGTCACACAGCTGCACATCGTGGTGGTGTCCAGAGGCCCAAGAGACAAACGTCGCTGGACATGTTGACAGTTATCAGCTCCGGGAGAAATCCCTGTGCCCTTACACTGCGGCGTGTCTGGTGCACTGACAAACACAGCCGTGACCTTGACCCACTGCACAAGGCCCGCATTTGTTTCCTAAGTTAAGATGGCATAAACCTGAAAAGACTGACTTCGTTCACTGATGAAAACAGATGTTTTCACGCTGTAAACATAGGAGAACCACATTTAAATTAATTTCAAAAATTAACGTGTTGATGGAGACGGTCACCATCATATTCTTACAGGTTTGAGGGAGAAAATATCTCATTCACTCAAAAATATTTTTGTGTCCCTACTAAGTACCGGACACCATGCAAGACACTATTGGGGACACAGTTGTATAAGACACTATTTATGCAAATGTTACATAAGGTTTCTCTGCTTCCCAGCCGGATGTTTTCATTTGAAATATCAATTAAGTACACACTAGAAGCTTCCCCCACGGAGAATACGATCTGGTAGGGGTGGAAGACAGACTCTTATGATGGAAGGCGTTACGTGGTTCGGCCCATGGCAAGTGGGGGGTTTCAAAGAAGTTTCTGCAGTGGGCGGGGCCTGGGCTGGAAGGCGGGGCCAATGTCTGTGAAAGACGGAGGGGAGAGCAAGCCAGCCTGGCAGAGGGAACAGTCTGAGAAAGACCTGTGGGAGAGGAGAGTGCGGGGCCACTGTGGGGCCCAGAAAGGAGCCCCCAGCATGTGGAGCGTGGGTTGATTTTAAGGGATGGTAGAAATTTGACCTGAGATCTTGAGGGCCTTAACGATGGGCTTGAATCTTTCCATCCGTCAGCCTGACGCAGTGCCCGTTTGTGCCAGGCCCCGTCCTTGCTGCTGGGGAGGCAGAGGGGATAAGGACATGCACACACACATACCTGCCATCACCAACGGGGGTAGGGTCGGGTCGTCACACGTGCACCGAGTCTCTCAAAAGATGTATAAGGTGACGTGGATGCAGGTACCATTGGGACTTTCCCTGATCTGGGGGCTGGGGGTGGTGCTTCCCACAACTAATGGTATTTAGGCTGAGATCCCAAAAGTAAGTGGAAATAAGAGCTTTATTTTGAGGTATGAGCAGCTTCAGAGGGGATATGAGTGGGAGGGGAGGTGTCATGGCCACAGCCACACTCTAGGAAGATTGATGTGGGGTGCAGTGAGGGGGTGGGGAGGAAGGAGCCCCGGGAAGATCCAGCACCAGCAGTGGGGTGGGGAGGCCAAGAAGGTGCTCCTAGGGATCCACGATGTCTGGTCCCAGGAATAGACGCTGGGACGCAAGAGGAGGAGTGGGGCAGGGTGGGGGGGCCTGGGGCCTGAGTTCCGTTCTAGGAATATCGTGAGGAGCGTGCTGGATTCGCAGGTGTGCACCGTGGTGCAGAGGAGGCCTGGAGCTGGGAGCCAGGCCAGGATGGGAGACCCAGGTTGGGACTGTCCTTCTGGGAAGATCACAGAACCTTGCAGATGGGTGCGTCGATTTGCTTTTCAGCCTAGCCTGCGCCCCGGCCCCGTGCGTTTTCCTGGCCACTTCTCTCTCTTGTTCCCCAGAAGGGGTGCTCAGACTGCTTCCTCCCTCGCTCTCAAACCTTCCCCTAACCCCCTTGCTTTCCACAGATGACATCACCTCCCACTTTGCAGAAAACAGAGGCCATCAGAAGGGGACCTCCTTGACCTGCCGATGCTAAATCCTCAAACCTGTCAGCTCGTCTCCCCGCTGCTTTAACGGAGAAGGGCTCCCCAAGGCTCATCCCGCCACCTGCTCTGGCCCCCACTACACTTCCTCAGGGACCCCTGTCAGTTAGTTTCCTCCTCCTCTTCTTTTGTCACTGACCTCTACCTCTCCAAGGGCCCTTTCCCATCATGAGGGCTTGAGCACCCCCATCTCAGCCTCCCCACGAGAGTCTCAGAGGAGTTATCATTTCTCGTTGTGCTACTTCCTCCCTCAGCACCCCCAAGTCTGCTTCCACCCCCACTGCCCTGAGACGACTTCCTGGTGACCAGATCCTACATGCATGTCAGCCTGCGTGCTTGACCGGGGCTCAGCCGCCCGCACTGCTGAAGGCTCCTTCTCTGAAATGCCATTTTCTGTGGCTTCCCTCTTCCTGCCACGACTCTCCTCTCTCCCTCATCCCCACCAGGAACTGTCTTACCTCCTACATATGTGTCACCTCTGCATGTTCTGTCCCACCCTACCATCACCACCCTCGTGCAAGGCCCCGGCCCCGTCGTCGCTCACCTGGACACCTCCAGCCCCTGCAATGCTCACTTGCAGCCAAAACACCAAACTGAGTTTGCGTGTGCGCAGCCCGCGGGCGCTGGGGCCCGGGAATGACATGAAGAAATAACTGCGATGACTCCGACAGGCATCGATCATGCTTCTTTTTGTTCAGTGCGTTTTCCTCAAGAGCTTAGCAGGCTTTCAGTCTATCTGCTTCTGGCCCGTTTCTTATGTAAAACCCATGGCTAAGATCTGGGGCTGCTGTGGTTTTAACACCACATGGCAACCCAGGGCGGCTTGAGAAGGTGAAATTCAAACTGCCTTGGGGCCTCCTACACCACACCACCAAGGTCACCTCGCTGAGAAGCTCTCTTGGCAGGTTTGTGAGGAAGTCTCCTCCCAGGGCAGAGAAGGGCCACCCCTCTCCCCCGCCCCCCAAATCTAATGCCCCTCTGCGAGGGACAAGTAGGATGGGCCCCCCGATTTGCTTTTGCACCTGCCTTCTCTCTCGTCGCCTCCCCACTATCTTCCAGACCAACCATCAGGGCTTCCTCTTCTGTTCTGTTCTTTGCATAAAGCTCTGGAAGCTCTTCTGTCAGGCTTACTTCTTGACATCTTAACAAGGAAGTTAAAGACATCCAGAAAATTCTTCTTCTTAACTAAGACTGTCTTTCGAGACTATTGTCTGGCTGGAAAGCCTTATTTTGGATGTCGGACACTATCAACTTCTCTGCATTTGTTTATATGATAAGCCCAAGTCCACGTCCAAGAAGAGCAGACGATTGCTCTGACCACGAAGAAGGTCACACGCACAGAAGTGCACGAGAGCAATGCAAGTTATCCTAGTTTTCAAAATAGGATGTAATAGCATTAAAGACTTCCTATTTTGCTTAGGGTAAGTCCAAAATGTGTAAGAGGACTCTCTGGGGTCTGAGTCTTGCTTGTCTCCCCCAGCCTCACACTTTCACAATAACCACACTGGACTTTCCTCAGTTCCTTTAAGACACGTTCCTGAGAACCTTCCTAGAAGCCTTAGTGTAGTCTGGAACGCTCTTGGCCTCTCTCTTTAACTGACCAACTCCTATTCGTTTCTCAGGTTTTGATTTAAAAGTCATCATCTTGGGGAGGATTTCCCTGACCCATGGCATCTCTCAGAGCTCCTTGCACCCTTGTGGCTGTCTATTATTTGAATGACGTGTATTAAGTACCTCGGTTCCCCCTGGAACATCAGCTGCAGGAGGGCAAGAATGATGTTTGTCCTGTGTGCCTGGTATACCCTTAGGGCTTCACAGTCGCTAATCTTGACTAGAAAGATGAGCTTCTAAAATGCAAATCTGCTTGAAACCGTTTCATGGTTCCTCTTTTCACTCCAGTGGAAGTCAGGTTCCTTCATGTACCTTTGAGGCACTGCACGGTCTGGCCCTGCCTCCTGCTACCTGCCTCCCCCTCCTCTTCAGCCATCATCTAGACAGAACGGTGTAGGACGGTGTATTACAGGGGCTGAACCTTTGCCTACAAGTCTTCAGATTTGCTCTTTCTAGTGTAGACAACCCTCATTCATCCCTCAGCTCTTAGCTGAGAGCTACATGGATTGAGTGGTGATTGATTGATTGATTGATTGACTGATATGAACAGGTCGTTCACCCTGTCCTAAGTGCCAGGAATCATGTTAAGTGCTGAGGAAACAGGGTGAACAAGACAGACCGGACCCCTGGTCTCCTCCGTGTTGTCTTCTGTAACTGCCGTCACCCAAGGCTGAGCTAATGTCTCCCCTCTCGGTTCCCCTGCTCTCTGAAAAGCCCCCAACACTGCCTGATCACATGGTCGTAATGACTGTTACCTGTCCATCTCCCCGGCTAGCCCATGAGCTATTTGAATGAATCTACGAACCATCAGAGGCCTCCGCTCAGGGTAGTTAAAAGAAATAGGAAATGGCACAGAATGGAGGAGCTGGGCCACTGAGCTGTGGGCAGGGGCTCAGGGCAAAGTGGACCAGGGGGCAGAGAGGGGCAAGGGCTCCCCCTCCTCCTCCTTCCCCAGGGAGTTACAGAAAGTGTGGTCTGACAAGGTGCTTGGAGCCGGGCACAAAGGTCACGTGCTGATTCCGTGGACCCCCTTGTTGGAATTGGTAAACCCCAAGAGACAGAGAGCAGGCTGGTGGTTGCCAGGAGCTAGGACGGGGTGGGGGTGGGTGGCAGCTTAGTGGGTACGCGGCTTTCTTTTGGGGTGATGACACTGTTTTATTACTAGGTGGAGGTGGGGTTTGCACAACATTGTGAATGCCCCTGAGTTGTACACTTTTAAAGCAATTAATTTTATTATGTGAGTTTTAT